>JAULBS010024691.1:0-24745 GCA_032355785.1 Symmetromphalus regularis
TAAACTGCGCATGTCAAGTTATGACGAATTTGGCAGTAAATACAAGTTAAAAAGACACAACTGGATTTCCCGTTCTATAGTCTTAACAGAGGTTTTTTTTATGGCAGGATTTCCTGTTCCAAAGTCTGAAAGGGTTAAGCCCTGATCACTTTATTTTCTTTCTTAGGTCAGATGATCATTTCAAAAGTCTATTTGGGCAAAAATACTTCTGTTAGTGGTGATTACAAGTAAGTACATTATCATATCTTATAACAAAATTCAGCTTCATTTACACACATAGATTTATACTTAATATAGTAATTAAATATAAAAAAAATTGACACTTCTTCAGAGATTTTTTCTTTTTTAATATAATTTTCTCTATTTGTAAAACCTGTCAAAAATAAAGAGTTATGCTTTGAGTGTAGGCATCGTCCTTATCATTTTTGTTTTTAAATGTCCATAGTGAGCATCTGATATGCGAGATTCAACTAACAGAATTATTATCACATTTAAAATATATTTAAATTTGTACTGTCCTTCTTTAGGACAGTAATGCATACAACTTATTATTATTGGAGAAAGAGGAACAAATGAGAAAGGTTATATTTTCCTTTTTTAAAACAAATGCTGTTGCCTCTTTTCACTGATGACTGCAGTTCATGTGATTTATATGATCTTTGATGAATGACAACTCTAACAAGTTCAAAAACTAACCTGTATGATATATTTCTTTTTAATTATAATTTGTGAAATAAAATGGTGGTAGTAAATGTTTAAAAGTGTCTAACATAAGTTAACATCTTGACTCATAGCCATTTTAATCTACTTATTCTTAAAACATTCTGGCAAATACAGTAAATTGTTAAATTAACACATCAGATTCCCTAAATTAATGCAAGTAACCGTGGTTAGACTAAATTGGGACATGAAATTGATATGAGTGGCCTACATTTGTTATTTTACTTTCTGAATGACACATGTTTGTGCAGCACTCAGCTCATAATGTAATTTCCTAAAGGTGAGACCACAAGTGTTGTTTTTGAGATCTAATTAACTTAAGAACATTCAAATGTGTAGAAACGACCATGGATTAATTTCTAAATGACAACAGTAAACAGACAACATGTTTTTTAAATTAATTTTTTTCTTCCAGATTATCTGATTGCATAAATGATTACTTTTAAATTTCCAGTTTTTGATGATGTTGAAATTTAGTTATTGCCAATACATTCATACTAGCACTGCATGTCTTGCTTTGTAGGCTTTTCAAGTCTGCCTTTCACAGAGAAAATGCTGTATTCAGACCAAGGAAGTGTATCTCATGTAGCGGTAAGAACCTGATCTTATATACTAAACACTATTTTGAAAAAGGACAAGTTAAAGAAACACTAGTGTGGTATACAATTAACTTCACATTCGTTAAATATTCTGAACTGGAACCTTCAGGCTGGTTTCAGCATTTTTAGAAACAGATGAAAAGCTATTCCGGGAAAATGAATTGTATGGAAAATAACATAAAAAACACAATAATATTTTCATTTTAAGACCAGATTTTGCTTGTCTTATTTTGTCTTGTTTTACACAGGATATGGTTTATAATTGTTATTGTGGATTTATATCATTTTAAAAATATAACCTATTAACAGCTATTTTCAGTGGATACTATTACAAACTGTTATTTAATTACTGGTTGGTTTCTGCCACATGATTGGTTATTCTTATCAATAAGCAGCAAATGATCTTTTATATTCACTGTCCTATAGACAGGAAAACAATTACTGTGGGTGGGAGCTGGTACTGAGATTAAACATCCTATGTCTCATTATTTTAATAACTGATTTTTGTCTTTTTGTGTTAGATACTGATGAAAACAATTCGTGTGATTGCAATTCTCGTCAGTGTGAATGGTACATTTTTGATCATGAGCTTGTTTTGCCAGAATACATAATCGACTTTGAATATGTCACTAAGGTAATTTTAAATGTAACAGTTTTTAATAATTCAATTCAATATTTCATTTACGTTTCACCTTTTAAAATACAACAAAATAATAAATATATACAAGTCTAGTAATAAAAATACAAGTATTTTAAAAGCCACTAATACAAAGTTAGGAGAGACGAACATGAAGTAAAGTAAAATCTATATAAAACATTTCTAATATGATATAGATAGTGTGGTCTTAAAATCTAATTTCATGGACCTAGGTAGGATTCGCTTGATGGGTGAGTTTATAAAAATTGTTGTCGGTGTTTCTAAACTGTGTCATGCTTCATCAAGAAAGTAAAGCACTTATTCTTTGTTCTTGGGTATACACTGACACTCTGTCATTAGTTGCTAGTCACCTAGAGACTGCACAGATTCATTTTGTTAAATGCAGTGGTTTGTTAAAAGTAATAAAAATGTTCATGAATATTATTATTATGAAATAAATAAAATTTTGATACATAGAACTGTTTCAATTATTTTCAATAATTTTGTAACTAACGTATATTCCATTATCATTAGTGATTGAAAATATTATTTTATGAATGTTTCCAGCACAAGTCCAGATCGCCATTCTTTAATGTATCTGTTGATTTGTTGGAAAACAACTCCTATATGATTCCAGCCCCATTAACTGACAGCAAGGTGGATGCTGATGGTGATGTCTTGTACATGGATCCAGAAACAAAGCCCAGACCAAGGTACTTCTTCAAATTCTAAAACATTGTAAAACAGATGATGTTATCTACAGAATAGATGCTTAATCCTATTTTGTATTTAGTGATTTATAAATTAGACATTTTTAATATTGTAAGTAAACACTTTGTATTGAAAACTGTACTTCTGTAAGTAAGGATTCAGATAATGAAAACTTCTATTTTTGTATTTCTTTTGGAATTTGTATGTCATTGTGAGAAACCATGAAAACAATTATTAAATACAACAGTTTGTTGTTTGATTTTAGGTTAATTACCTTGAATGACGATTTGTTGATGAAAACTGCCAAAGTTAATAACCTGTCTGATATCACAGTTCTCAACCTTCATGGCAATGGTTTGACAAAGCTCAAGCACATTCAATCAATCCCAATGTTAAGGACACTGGTTATCAGCTTCAATGACATTACCAGACTTGATGATCTCGCTCATACGGTACGACCATTATTAGTTTTATTTATAAATAGAATTTAAACAAAATGCAGTGGTACATAGTGGAGCTAAAAATGCTTTTATTTGCTTATTTAATTGTTTGTATTTCACGATTTCAAACCAAGTAAAGCCAAACATGTTGTAGTAGCAACCATTAGTATACAGCATGTAAAAGGCCGCATCTAGACAAATTATCACAACAGTTAGTCTGTACATTGTAACAATGGCATCTTTATTAAAGAAATTAGGTTTTTGTTTGGATTATAGTCTAACAAATGCATTCAGATACATTACATATTTGCTGATTGCCGGAACCATTTTAAGTATTTTTAACATAGTGGCTTATGTCAAAATCAGTATAAATTTATTGACATATCATAAATTTACTGACATGTCATTAGACCAAGTAGTTTGCAGAAATGCTTGATAAAAATGAACCCATGTTTCAGACTGGACCAAACAAAATTGATTAAAAGGACCAGTAAAAACACATCTTTATAAAACATATCTGTCCCAGTGATCCAGTGTTGGTCCCAGAGTGACAAAAAAAGGCATTTCACCACCAGTGCTACATTATTTAATTTCATTGCTGATTACAAATTATTTATTCTAAGATATTCCATCTGAGTGATAAAGAGGACCCATTTTAAATTGGAAGAAAAAGGCAGAAAATAATTTAATAAGATTATTATTTAGGCATTTAATTTCAATTTATCGAATCAAAAAGTGGGAGGAGGGGGATAATTATATAGGTATCTACCCCTGTCCAAAAAGTGGAGGAGATGTGTCCTTCCCAAGAGTTAAGCCCATGGTTATAATGTTTTAAACTGACAGATGTACTTAATTTTATTAAAGAATCTTTTATATTTTACAGGGGTTGGAGTATCTGGATGCCAGCTATAATAAAATCTTCACATTGGAAGGAATGAAGGTAAGTAACTTTTATCTTCTGTGTAATGTCATGTCTTGTTATTGTATTTCTCTTGGGGGTATTTCATTTGCTTCCTGGTTGTATTCTGTTGTAATATAGAGTATTCAGTTTAATGAAATTATTTTCCATTCAACATATTATATAAACATGGTTATTGTAATTAAATTTTGCATTATCCAGTGCTTAATAATAGGATAGGATATCAAAGACAGTTAAATGTTCAGTCGTGAAAGTCATTGCTGCTAATATGAAACAGATTTCTTCCATAAACAATGTGTTAAATTACCATATATGTGGAACCTTATGGACAGTTATTAACCAATGAGTTTTGTATGTCATTAAAACAAATGTTTATTTGTCTTCTTTAGAGCTATTTGTTGATCCAACTTGTGATCTACAACTGGTGTAAAATAGTCCATGATGCTGTCCTGTTTGTGGGAAAGTGCATATAAAAATCACTTGCAACTATTTGGAAAAAATAGCCTATGGTTTCCTCTAAAGACCAAGAGTCACAAACACTAATAATTATATTTTCTATCAACATTGTGCAATGGTATTAGTTAAACAAACATTCCGTTAATTTTCCCTTCTTTAATTTGTGTTAATGGGGTGGCAATTTGTGTCTTAAGAAACTTTTGAGAAGACTATTTTTATGTATGTAGTAATATTTTAGGGCCTTTCAAGATTGAAATACATGGATGTTAGCTGGAACAAACTGCAGAATACCCGTGAAGAGCTTTCAATATTAAGGAAACACATGTCATCCTTGAAGACACTCGATGTCCGATCAAACCCCTTTTTAAAGGTAAGTCTTTCATTTATTAGTGTCTTTCATTTATTAGTGACCTTATATTTATATTTAGCTCAGTTTCTCAGATATTATAAGTGCTGATTTAATCAAACTTTGTAGTTACATGTCTTTGAATATTTTAACATTTTCAATTATTGAATTAGTGAATATTTTTCAATTAATTTAACTAGCCTTGCAACAAATGATTATTGCTTTTAAACGTGATGCTTTGGTAGAATCTTAGTCTGAACAAACAAGGTCTCATTCTGTGCATACTCTTTGCTATTTGTTTGTTCATTGACAGCCTAGTGGTTTGAGACTGCGAATCATTGGCCGTCTGAAAGCCCTCACCATGCTTGATGGCATTCCAGTCACAGAAGAAGAAGCAACATCTGCTCTTCGAGTGGCAGCTGGTTCTAGAATATCACAATTTTCACTGATTACATTTTCTCGGACCAACACTGATTTACCTAGATCTTTGAATCTGATGGAAGGTGCAAAGCTTATCTGTCAAATGAGTCGGCATAAGCCAGAAAGGTTGAATGAATATGACTCAACCTGGTACTTAAAGGTGAGAGAATTTCTTCATTATAACTTGACAAAATTGAACCGAGTAAAAGTGTTAGATTTTAATTCTAAAATATTTCTTCAGTTTTATTGCACACAGATATGATTTTAAACATATTCAGAGATTTCTTGTTTATATTTATGACTGGTCTTATAAGATGATAGAACTTGTCTTGATTAATGCAAAGAAATATATAGCAAAAGTAGGCAAAATGCTGTATGTTATTGAATAGAATCATATCTTTAACTGATTCACTATTGATGAATTTTTTAGCAATGTCATTCTCTTTGCTGAGCATTTTGTTTCTGAATTTGTCAAAAAATAGGGAGTTGTGCAATTGTAGATCACTTTTTCAGAGTCGTCGTTGCTTTCTTCCATATAATTTATTAATATAATGATTATCTGAATTGGAGTTCATTATTAGTTCCATGGTATCAGATTCCCTAAACAGTCTTGCAGGTCATCCATGTGTTTCACGCAAACCTGACGACATTTCTGCTATTAAATATTTATATATTTTTTTTTTTTGGAAATAAACCTGGAAAAGTTCACATGGCCAACCGGAAGGACATCTCTTAATACTACTACACTGAGCAATCATCATTTGGATAGCTTTAATTATATGTAAACGACCTCATATCAGTCAAGGTCTCAAAACGTATATATACGTCACCCGCACATGTATGGAAAGTTGTTTCTGACATAAACATACGTTGCCCACAGTGAATCAGTTAATAACTTACAAAAACACATATGTTGGGATTACTATTACCTTTGAAGCGGGATGTAGCTCAAACGGTAGCGTGTTCATATGTGAACCGGTCGGTCATCGGATCGATCCTTCTCAGTGGACCCATTTGCAGTTTGGGCTATTTTCTGTTCCAACCAATGGTTCACAACTTGTTCATCACAGGTCATGGTCTGTCCTGTCTGTGGGATGGTGCATACAAAAGATCCCTTGCTGCTTATTGGAGTAGCTTATGTGACAGCAGTGGGTTTCCTCTAAATAAATATGTCAGAATGACTAATATATGACATTGTTAAATAAAACAAACTTTACTTTTACTATTACTATTATTAGTTGATAAATAACATTTCTATTTAGTGAATTCTGTCTTAACTAGACACATGAAGGACAGCTAAATCGTTTATTAAATAATGTTTATACTGTCAAACATTATTTATTTACAGGTTACAACCCTTAATTTAGATGGGCAACATATAACAAAACTGTCCAATCTGGATAGACTGGAGAACTTGAAGTGGGCATCATTCAGTAACAATGATCTGACAAAAATAGAGGTTTGGTTATGTTTTTAGTCGAATATTCTAAAATATACTAACTGTTACAAAACTTAATTATGAGATTTGTGGAAATTTCAGTTAATATGTATTCGGTAAGTTTTATATGTTTTCTAATATTAATGTAATTTTTGACAACTATTGTCATGTGGTTTACTATTTTAAACAAGATATGATATATTTATATAAAATACATAATTTTGATATTAACTAAATTAGTGGAGACAAAAAAACAATTTTCAGAGCTTCTTTATATAATAAATATTCACCCATTTGTTTGTTTTTTGTTGTTATTTCTTGTTTGTCATAATTCATACATTCCCTTTGTTATTTTAGGGGTTGGACAACTGTTCCAATCTAGAAGAACTTTCTCTAGAAAACAATTGCATTTTGAAGTTGGATGGTATTTCGAAGTTGCACAATCTTCGAAAATTGAATGTGTCGAACAATTATGTTAACAGCTTGGACAATTCAGCATTCAATCATCTGTCTCATCTGGTGTATCTTTCACTGGAGAACAACAGACTTACCTCCCTGCTTGGTTTGCAGAGAGTTCAGTGCCTTGTTGAATTGTATGTTGGCAACAATTTAATATCCAACATTAGAGAAATATTTTGTTTAAAGGTAATTTCAAATAATGAGCATATACATTTTCAGATTCATATAATCTTCACTCATCATGAATTAAACAGTGTTTTTAAATCTAAAAGAATTTAACAGTAATTCCAGATTTAGATGTATGGGCAAATGCTAAAAAAACACTGTTTTTAAATCTAAAAGAATTGAGATAAATGTAAAGTTATGGTAATTCAAGATTTAGTGGTATGGGCAGATGCTAAAAAAACAGTGTTTTTAAATCTAAAAGAATTGAGATAAATGTAAAGTTATGGTAATTCAAGATTTAGTGGTATGGGCAGATGCTGCAAGCAAGCAAGAGACGATTTGTATTTTATTATTCATTCTCACTAGCAAAGTCTGCACCCTTGTTAAATCATTAATGCATTGTCATAACCCTAAATGAATCATAATTCTTGATACATAATGCCAAATTAACACTATTAGTATACTACTAAACTCTGTGTCTTAAGTGACATTATCAATTGACGTTTATCAGAAAAATGTGAGAAATAAAAATAAAATGTTGTTTATTTGATTGGTGACCTTTGTAAAATATATCAATAAACCCATCACATGGCTTCACAATTTACACCTTTGCCTTCCATTCTTCTAGCCCCCTCCCAATTCCATGATGATTTATTGGAAGGATGATTTGATGGCTGTAAATGAATTATAATGTCTGCAATTAATACTAATGTTTGTGCTATTTATCCTGGAGTTGTGTTTTTTAGTAATATTTAGGTCTAATCTTGAAATGATCACATCAGGTTTGTGGAAGGCTGTATCAATTTTTAATGATGTCTCACATAGTTAATTCTTTTATCACTATTTAATAAATATTTTAAAAACAAATTGTGTTACGTGTCTGTTCAAAATTAGTTCTCCCACACATATCTTACATAATCATTTATATAACATTCCTTAATATCTGTTCTTGTTATGTATGTACTGTATGAATTTAGTAATATATGGTTATATTTTATCATAGGGTTTACCAAATCTTTCCATTTTGGACATGTTTGGGAATCCCATGGTTATGGACAAGGATCACTACCGACTGTTCATCATATTTCATCTTAAGATTCTTAAGGCACTAGATGGATGTGCAATAGTAAGTGTTGTGTTTCATGTTCATCTTTTTCTTTACATGTTTTTTTTAATGGTTACACTTTTTATCTGGTTCTTGTTTTACAAATATTGTGTGGATTTCCTGATGAGACATAAATCATAAATATTATTATTTTTTTATTTTTTATGCATTGGTGATGTCTGCTACATGTTACGTCACCTTCTATGAGCCCAAATATAAGGCCAAATAATTTAATTAATATATTTTTGACAACCCAAATGTTAAGACGTTTTTTTCTTTAAATTAGTAAAACAAACTATCCTGGTTTTTTTCACCCTTCTGCACCTCTATAGTAGGCCTAGTATAAATATTGATTATTTATAAGCATTTGGTAGTGCATGTTTATGGATCATGTTAACACGTTTTTGTTTTGGGTTTTTTTTCCCTTGGGTGAGGGAGTTAAATTATTATAGCACACTTGACATCAGTTGCTGAAAGTGATCATAGATAAGAAACTATGAATTGATTGCTCTTGGTAAGTTTTACTTTTTTCTCCTTGTATGTTAAAAAAAGAAAAAAGAAAAAAAGCTAATATTATTCAGAAACATTTAAAAAATTGAATTGGCCTTGACAGCTGACATTATAGGACACGCATGCGCAAAATACTATTAGTTTAATGCACACAGTTTCAGGCATGTGACATTATTGTGTCTCTTTCGACAGGGTAGTCTTTTTGTTTACCACAATCATTGTATTTAACATTAAGTTAATTATTTTTCACGCAAATTGATTAAAATATGTTGTATTTAACTGGTCATTCTTTAAAAATTACACTATCTGTTTTGTAGGAATCGTACACGAGTTTTACTGTTAAGTCGCATGCAGTTTGGGGTTTCGGTAGTACCTTTATTTATTTGTAGTTGTGTCCAATTTATATTTTTGATAATATGGCAGCTTATACTTTTGCAGAGCTGTCTAACCATTCTGAATCTGACCCAGTTAGCTTATGTTTAGAAAATTGTGTTAAAAGCTAATAATTCTACAGTGACTCTATTCTAGAACACTTAGAACAAGGAGAAGAATAAATAATATAAACTATCCAAACTATTATCAGAACAGAGGAACAAGCAAAAAGTTTAATATAATAATTTACATGTATTTTCTCAAAATAAATATATGGCCTACACCTTTAAGAAAGTTTAACTGTGGTGAATATGTCTTCTTTTTTTCATTCATCTTTTTGTACTGCAGGAAGCGGTTGAAGGAAATATTGCAAAAGAAGCATTTGGAGGTAGGCTTACACCAGACTTCATAGCTGAAAAATTGGGTCATTCAAACTTTCATGAAGTTAGAGAAGTTGATCTCCCCAATTCCTCTTTCCGGACAGTGGATCTGGGCAATGGTGAAGAATTTAGTAACCTCAGAAGGTACTGTAGAAATATATCCATTTCTGTCCATTTCACTTGTTTCAAAATATATGAATAAACTACAATATAATGTAAAGTCACCGTTTCATTTACTTTTATGTGATGTCGCCTTTGCCTGCCAGTTGAAGAAATATTTTTCTTTTCAACAAAGGAATACTAGAGTTTGTTAGGTTACCTTTTTTGTAATACTCTGCAATCTTAAAATTACAGTCCTATTTCGTATATAAAACCTATTAAATTAGAACCCTATAATTCTATATTTGTAACTTACCAAACAAAAACACAGGGGATTACTTGTCATTTTTTATTAGTAAGTTTAAATACAATTATTATGAGCAAGTTCATCCTCACAACATCAGGTGTCACTCTGGTCACTCCGTCCGTTTGGACCCCTGACCAATATAGCTCATAAAAACCTGGGCCGAGAAAACATATTTTGATTGGAACTGTCGTATCATGAGAAGATTGGAAGCATCTAATCACAATTTGGCTTTCAATGCATCGGCCTTCATCTTATCGACGTAAATAAAGGATCACGGAATAGAGGTAAAAATGAACGGAAGTACAGCAGTTATCAATTTGGAAGTATGTCTGTTTCATAGGTAGTATCAAATACCAAATAAAAGGTAATACAAAATAATGACAGTTGCCTTTCTTGCAAGGAATTGTTACTAAAGAAGAACTGGTGCTTTATATTCAGTGATAGTTTCACTGTGAAAAAGCAACTTTACAAAGTGTTGGGGAATTTTCCACAAGAACGTGACAGTTGCTGATCTAGCTTATAAAAAGAGCAATCTGATTGGATAATATTTTAAAGTGTGATATCACCAAAAATGTTTTCGTATAGATGGCATGGTCAGCAGCCCAGGTTTTTATGATATATATTGGTCAGCAGTCTAAATGGACTCGGAGTGATCCCTGACGTTGTGAGGATGGAGCAAGTAAAAAACTGGTGATTTTTGGTACTCTTTAAATAATTAATAAATAAATTTATATTTTTGGAATTATTTTTTTTTTTTTTAGCATCAACCTGGAACACAATAACCTGACATCTTTTACAGGACTGATTAATCTTGTGAATGTTCGGGTATGTTTTTGCTGTATTTAACATATTTAAACATATTTTAGATGTTTTTGGTATTTATTAGCAAGCCTGGAAATAAGTGCTCGGTCACAGATGTAGTCTGGTCCAAAAATTGTCATTTGTCATATGATTGGTCGCAAAGCCAAGGATGTCGAAGAAAATCACATCGTTTTTCAACAAAACTGTAGCTCTTTTAGTACTTGTAGTTCTGGCAAAACCTCATATTCAACCTCACTGACTTTTGAAATAAAGCAAGTTAGTACATTACATTCTAGTACTTTGCTGATGATTTGGTACAAACAAATGTGTCCAGGTGTTTGAAACATGAACTATTTATGATAAGGTGTGCAATAAAGACATAAAATGTCTATTTATTTCAACATTTACAAATTTCATCTTATTTTGGTGACAAGTATGTTTTAATTTTTGATAGGCACATATGGTCTATGTTCACCCCTCACCCACCCCAACACAGCTATACTATGTTTTTTTCGTAAAACTTAAGATGTCAAGAACATGAAATAAACAGTAAAATATTTGGGATCCACTATCCATTTTTCACCAGTATTGGAGAGAACCCTCAAAAACATGAATTGATCTGATTCTTCTAATTATAAGTCTATGAAAGGTTTAGTTATTTATATTAACATTAACAATTAAAAAATGTTTTGATTTCAAATTACAGGTGCTGTGTTTGAACCACAACCATATTGAGTGTATCTTGCCAAAAACTAAGAACAACAAAACCAAAGTGCTCAGCTTTCCTGCCAGGAACATGGATTTCTTCACAGACTCACTTACACCAGTGTTGCAGAGTTTGGAAGTTCTTCACCTTGGGTAAGCTGCCTTCATATATTATTTTAACTTTTCTGAAGTAAGATTACACATAGACTTAAATTTATATTTTTGGTCTTTTGTTTAACTTCGCTCAGGGACTTCATAAAGATACTGAACTTCATGTGAAAAAAACTGAGCTCTGTAGGTTTTTTTTTTAATTCTAAGTTATAGACTTATTTTAAAAATAAAACACAATAGTTTTCTTCATGCATTTACTGTTATGAAACATTATGCATTTAAATGTAAATGTTCTCATTTTAAAGTTAAAACTGTGCATGATATTACTTTAGATGTGTATTGATAACTTAGGATGTTCATGTGGGTATTTATGCTCTGTATGCGTGGATTATTTACTTCCACTACATATTTTAATACTGTTAAGAATAAACCTATCTGTGGAATATTTTTATTTTTTATTTTCAGTTACAATGGCATCAAGGATTTAGCAACTCTACAGCTGAGTCGACTACCCTCACTGAAGGCACTTTTTCTTCAAGGTATTTAATATGCATTTCAGTTTTCTAAAAAAAAAAAAAAAATACATTACTGTTCTCTGTTGATTATTAGAAATAAATATAATGAATTTGTCTAATCTAGAATCTAAATCAACACATTTGCCAGTCTAGATCGATCGGTGTTTTACTCATTTTATTGGTCCAGGTTCCTACAGTAAAAGGTTTGAGTCAGTGATGAATGAAATATGATACATGTACATGTATCTGTATGTAGAAGGGACATCTAAAGTTTCTTTTAAAGACAGATGCATGTGATAAAAGGATGGCCTTAATAACTAAGTTTATTTGCTGTTATGGTAGGTAGAGATTAGAGAAAAAATTAAAATATTTCTATGAAGAATTTTATCAAATCTACATACTAGTATGTTTGTCTTGACTAAAAACCACATTATATTATCTTAGGTAATGAAATTATGAAAGTTGAAGGTTTGGATGGCCTTCATGATCTACGAGAGCTTGTTTTGGATCGCAACAAAATCAAGGCAATTTCTGAACATGCATTTGTTAACCAGTGGAATCTCCAAGAACTGCATCTTGAGGAAAATCGATTACGGGAATTAACAAATATGGGTTCTTTGGAAAACTTGCAGAGGCTGTATCTTGGTTCTAATCGGTTACAGGTAGGTTTTTTATGCAGTATGTTGTTTATAACACTGTAATAATAAACACTTTAATGTATTATATATAAAATTTGGAATGGATCTTATCAAATCTAAGTAACGTTTTACAAAAATTGTGTGTGCATATATGTTATACATTGCAAATCTTATGGGATTGTAATTGAATAGTCATTCAGTTTGTATCATGTTTTATGCCTGTCTGTTATGTGTATATATATCACATTAAAAACAAATATCTCTATGCTTGTATTACTGTAAAGACAATGTTAAGATTAATTTTTACCCTTACCATGATGTAAAAAAGAAACAGTTAAAAATACCTATAAGCCACATATTAAGTTGTTTTGGGTTTTGTTTGCAGGATTTATCTGAACTGGAAAAGTTAGATGGACTTACCAATCTTGTTGAAATTTCTGTGGTCAACAATGCAGTAAGAAACTATCTTCATTAAATATTCCACTAATTAAAACTATACATCTCAGGTGCACGGAAATATTGTTATAAAATATTTTTATTATCTAAAAGGATAAAGTTGCTTATATCATTTATTGATTCATAAGTCTTGATAATAACTGATATTCTGTATTGTCATTTTTCTCTGTTTTACAAAGACTAAGTGTGAAGTAAATCAAAATTGATTTGTAGAATCTCAATTTCATATTGTTCATTATGTTAACTTTAAAAAAAAAAAAAAATCAACATTAGTAAATTACTATTTTTAAAAAAGTAGATAGAGAAGTTTGTATAATAATAATACACTGTAATTTAGGATTCAGTAAACAACACACATCATTATAGTTTGAGGTCAGTTCTGTTGGTTCTATTAGCTATTCTACTGAGTAATTATGGTATGAAATCATATCATATTACATAAACATTACATAACTTATATTTTTCTATTTATACTACTATGATAATTTGGCAGCTGTCTCGGAGATTGATGCACCGTCCTATGTTGGTGTTTCGAATCCCACAACTTCTGGTGATTGATGGTTTACCAATCAGCGATGAGGAAAGATCCAAGGCAGAATTATACTTTGCTGATCAGCAAATGTATTTTCAGGTATGAAAGTACTTTGGAGATTTCTTGTATTTGAAAGATTTCTTGTATTATGTTTGTATTCTATTCTGGTTTGTTATAATTAAGTTTGCTTGTGGTGAAAATAAAAGTAATTAACTCACTAAAAAGGTTATAGTGTAATATATTATAATGAGGTGAAATAGGTAGGTAATCAATGATAACATGTTCAGAAAAATTCCATGTTCACCATAAATGAAAAATAAGTACTAAGACACTGAAAAGGAATACATTCAACAATTAAACCGAATCATTTAATACTTAAGAATATAACAGTAATTAAAAAAAGAAACGCCTGCTTATCATTAAACAATCTGTAAACCAGCAGATCATGTCCCAAATGGATAGGATTCAGAGTTCAGTCATTTTGGATGATGATGCTAATCCCTAATACTATCAATTACAATGTATATCAGTTATGTAATGTTTATGTAATATGATATGATTGACAAACACATACTGTAGGAAGCAGATTTGCCCTCATTTGCTTCTGTCATTTACAACAGCCAGCATCAAACCAAACAAGCACTGTGGAAGCCACACTGCCTGGTATTTACCAGTACAAGACCTCCATTCCAGTGAAGGTAACCAACATGCAGCTCATCTCCCCTCCAGTGTACAATGGTCCCATATATTATGATGATTCTGACTCCATTCAGCGAGGTAAGGAGAAAGGTGTGTAATAATTTATTTTAAGTTTATTATTAAACAATACATTTTCTCAGCTATAATATGTGAGTTGGTTTATTGTATAGAAACTTCACTGGCTTCCCAAGTGTACATTTTCTCAGCTATAATATGTGAGTTGGTTTATTGTATAGAAACTTCACTGGTTTCCCAAGTGCACATTTTCTCAGCTATAATAAGTGAGTTTGTTTATTGTATAGAAACTTCACCACTGGTTTCTCAAGTGCACATTTTCTCAGCTGCAATATGTGATTTGGTTTATTGTATAGAAACTTCACCACTGGTTTCCCAAGTGCACATATACATTTTTTATTTCATTTGATGTTTATTTACATCATTAGTTTGTGGTTAAGAACAAAAAGTAGACACAAATCATAAATTAAATTAATATTTATTTTATTTTTCATTTATTATGTGAATTTTTTTTTTTAATTTTCATCACAAAATATACAGTAAGTTGTAATCAATAAATAACCTAATATACACTTCTAAATGTTTGTTTTTTCTGTAGATAAAATACTTTTGGAAGATTTTTTTCTTTGAGTTTTGATAAATTTACCCCATCGTTAAATTGTTTGCTAGTGTAGAATATTATGTTCAGCAGTATAAGCACTTTCTTACACCAGAGCAAGGGTTTGATAGGCACTTTCAGGTAATTTAATACAAGTAGTTGAAGGATAAAAATATGCGTGGTGTGACTTATTAGAGGGAGAAAACCAGGAATTAGGACAAACATAAAGGATAATATTTTGTCAAGTAAAAATGGAAAAAAATGTCCTGTTTATATTTTATTCAGGTGGAGGGAGAAGACGGGGTGTACCTAAGACTGACAATGGGGGACAAAACAGCAACAAAACCAACAGTGCGATGAATTACCAGCACCAGAGTGGACAGGGGAGTGGGTCACGCTATACATATAGCCAAACACCTTTTGCTGCTCAAAACACTGCAGAATATGTAGAAAACCTGGCCAGGTATCGGTATTTATCATTTGGTTGTACGATTCTTTTGTTAACAAGCTGAAAACTCAAATTTGTTGTGTTGGTATCAGTGGGGACTAAAGAAAAATGTTGAATTAACCAACTATCGTCTCCATTGTCCAACACATCATGCAGTAAAATATGAGAAAACAATAGCATTGGTTTATTTTTATCAAGTCGAAGCATGTTATTAAATTAATATAACACATTAATACTTTCAAGTGTACAAAAGACAAACAATAGATATATAAATATTTAGATAAAGAAATAATGCAGGTACGGTAAATTAAAATAATAATGGTTTTGTTTTAGTATTTCGTCTGTTGAAAAATGACAATCATATGTACATGTATATTTGTGTTTTTATTAAAAGAAAAGATTCAGATTGCAATCTCACAGTATTATTATGGATTCTGTGTTTCACCAATATCATTGTCTGGGCTTGTATTTTTAACTGACCTCATTTCCTGTTTGACACAAACACACTAATGACAAACAAAATCAATACACTGGTATACGGCCATATTTAATATTTATTTAGGCCAACCAACTTGAACAGTAATGTAACTGGGAGATTGTTTTACAAAATGTCTTGGAAGAAAAACAGGGAATATCAGAAAAAAGGTTTGTGATAATTTTCTTTCCTATTGTTTTCTTTGTTTCAGAATGAACAATGCTCGCAACACGAAAAAATGAATAATTTGGAGTGCAGAATGGATGTGTAAGATAAAGTCTAAATGGATGGTTAGACTGGTCTAGTCTGAAAGTGACAGCACAGATGCCAGTGAGAAGAATATATTGTACTGCTACCTCAGTTAAACAACATGTTACTTTAAAGGCTCTTTAAATGTCTGCTTAGTAATAGGGTATGTTCAGGACCAGATTTCTAATGGGGATGTGCTGGACTAACTTTGTTAAACCCAACAAGAAAATTATGAACCAGTCAAATTGCTATTCAATACCAGGGAATGCTTGCCACCAGAAACAGTCTCCATTTGACCATAATATGTTACAGACATGGATCCATATGTATTACATATAGTAGTGACAATATTACAAATATTGATATGTAAACATGATGGAACAGTGCTGCATTTACATGTACATGTTTGACTACAGCTTGTATGTATTGTTTTAAACAAAATTAATATTAATAAAACAAATGTGATTATCAAATATAGGGAACTTTAATACTAGCATCTAATATTCAGGCATCTTATTAAGATGTTTATGTATTATATTATTATTGTATTATAATCATACAAAATACATGTTACTGTTAGAGTGCCACTCAACATAATTCTGTGGTGGGTTTGGTTTGTTACATACTAATTTTACTCTTATTTTGGTTTAATCTTTTTTATAATTATTTGCAATATATCTCACGTATTATATATTATTTTTCCATCCATAATCTTGATCCATGCACCAAAATGAAATTTCCACTGATTAATGCATTAGAATGATAATTGTGCAATGGTTTTGTTATTAAAATTATACCGGTAGTTTGTACCTTTTTTAAATCAAAGATTGTATGAAATTTTGCATTGACTATTTGTTTGTTATAAATACATGTGAACTACACAAAAAGGATTGACATGATATATGTTTGTTTTGTTATTGTTTTTTGTTGCCATTGTGTGGAAGTTTATTTCTAATAACAAACAGTTGTTTATTAACTCGGTCACGATTTGTTAATACATGTACATTATTGAGTAAGAAAAATAAGTAATACTAAATCTTTTTTTTTTTTAAAAGGGTAAAAAAAAGTATGTATGTATCTGTGTAGATAATGTTATAAATTAAGTTATATGTGTAGCTTATTTACTAATATTTATGACATGGTGCTCATAATTTGTTTAATATGTAAGCCTGGGTTGTTTTTCACTTTAAGTTTTTTTTAAATGGTCTCATAGGATGGGAGACAATTTTTACAGATAATGTTTTAATAGTGTTAACAGTGTAACTACTCCCATACATCACTAATATTCACTGTCGTCTGCTTGTGATAATTACTGTAATAGCCTTCAAAAATGTGATAACGGGCAATTTTAAGCAAACCACGAGCCTTTGTATGTCCATATCGGCTATGTGAGTCAAATATTTATGAAATGTTATTTTGAACCACATTAACAATAAATATATGTATTACACATTTGTACAAAATAAAATAATAAAAATTATGTGTTGTATATTTGTTATTTTTAACTAACTTTGATTTATAGATCTTATTTTCAGTTAATAGTTCTACAGAATGTTCAGATACCTTATATAAATGAACCATTCAATAAAAAAAATTGTTTTTTTTTTGTTTAACAACACCATTAGACCACATTGATTTATTAATAATCAGCTATTGGATGTCAGATATTTGGTCATTTTAACCCTCTAATTTTTTCCATTAAAAGGCCTTTGATATACTAGTTGTGTACTAGTTTGGAGAGAAAAAGAAACTATCGGGGGTTTGATCTGTAGTCAAATGTTCTACCGAGCCAGATCCCACCCCAAACCATGCAACATTTCAGATGTATTTAAGTTGCACTCGTTTATTTGTTTAACGACCTCCGAGCACAAAAAATAAACATCACTTATTAGGGTTAAGTTGCACTCATTTATAATATGTATAAATTATACCACTTAACTCCTATAGTCCTAGATTTAAAAATTGCTCATCTAGAAGTTATTAATGTATCAATTTTAGCCTTCCGCTCATTTCATTTCTTGTTGCGGATCAAAATCCTATTAAAACAAGTTCAAGTTAAATGCCCGATATTGGGCTTTTAATTGCTTGATCCATACAAACATTGCATACTCGGACGTTGACGATATGGAAATAATACTAGAAAATAGGCTTAATTTCAGCATGTTTTTAGATTAGTTTAACCCATTTAAAGCATACCAGTGGCAGATCTATTATTAATGTTACAGAATCTGAGGAACCGGCATAATATTATTGGGCCCCACAAAATGGATTATCTGGATCCACTACTGCACACAGAGACAAATAATTTCTGTGGCAGTTCGGTTTTTCCAAGGAAGGTATGCATAACTTGGAAATTGTTTTGTTATTAATTATAACGTATAACCAATAATATCACCGTTATTATTAGTAAATACTAGTATGCAACAATTATATATTATATATATACAGATGAACCTGTCCATGACGGCCATTCATGGGACCAGACAAAAGTAATATATAGGTCCGAAAATTTTAAACAAAATATTTACATTAGAACTATTAGGAATCCTTATACATGCACAACTTCAACTTTCAGTGCTCAATTGCAGTGTTGCTTACGTCACCTTGCACCCTACTTAGTGTACCTGTGGTGATGTTGTGTCTAGGCCTGAATGAATCCAGCCAACCATTTGACACTTTTAAACTCTCTATTCCCAAATCTTCAGCAGACGTTGAACGCCTTCACTTTAATTAGCGGACTGTTAACATTAATTTTATTCTACAAGCAGTGGCTTCTTGGAACCATTTCCAAACCAACATGTTAATTCCTGTAACTTTTCTGTCGCCAGGGTTGATTGTTATCATAATCTGCCAACACGTCCACGTTTTATCTTTAAAATCCCATCGATCTGAATTCTACCCACCCTCAAATGTTAGCAATTTTTCTAGCACTTGATTGGTCTTTTCTGCCTTTTTAACGACATCTACCTTCTGTTTCAGTGTTAACTCGATCGGGTTGCGGTGTTTAAGTAGTATTTTGGTAGTAAATATAAGAAATAAACTGCAGCAGTATTTAATTTCTAAAGATGATACGTTTAACTCGTTATTTAAGGCTACAACTGCTTTTAATGATCACTGCCGATGATCAGCATGTGGCAACGCTAATCCATGCACTTCACATTATGGACCACTGATTGCGGCTAAATACCCTTACGTAAGCTCTAGCAAGGTGACTGTAAACCGTTATATGAAAATTAAAGAACCGTTCATCAAAGCTAATAAGGAATAAGACATCTGACGTTTTTATTTATGATTGCCGACATTTCTTGAAAATTTGCAGTAAACTATACAAAAAATGTGGCCGTGATAGGTTCATATTTGCTATTTTATTAACTAATTGTGGCTGCTGGCCGCATTGAGCAGGTGGTTGTCATATAGAGGTAAAATATATAGTAAAACACGTGAGGGGGGCCCCGAGAGTGGCAGTATTGACAGATGGCCATCTTGTAGAGGTGGCTGCGAAACCAGGTTAGACTGTGTGTATATACATATATATATATAAGTATTTGCACATTTTACATTCATGTAAACCTCTCATACATCTTTTAACTGTATATTATATACCTCATACAAAATATTGCTCACATATTTGCTCGATTTCTTTCATTTGTTATTGATGATTAATTACTTAAAATATTGAGTTTGAAGGTTTATTAATGTATATTACCCCACATTCTCCCACCCAGAAAAAAAAGTCACTAGGTTAAATAATTTGCACTATGCTAAAATTCTTTAGGTGTACAGTACATTTTTTTTTTTTTTTTTTGCCAAATGGAGGTAATTCCTCTTGAATAGTTTTTGGGAGTTAAGAGTGAGATAAACAAAAACAAACAACAATATGTATGAAGACTTTATTGTCTAGTTTGGAAACTGTGACAATATCAAAATGTACAAATTGGTGTATCAACTTAATATCTAAATTGGATTAATATAAAATAATTAGCATAAAGAGCCATTCACATCGAACTCGATATAAATACAGTAAGTTTACTTTTGTAAAGCATGAAATTATATATTTAAAACGAAAAGTAAAACCTGAACTCAAGGGTTTTGATCAATGATACTGTTAGCACTAAATGTTCTAACAAATGGTGATACTGTTTCCACTGAAGGTTCTGACAAATGGTGATACTGTTTGCACTAAAGGTTCTGACAACAAATAATGTTTGCATTAAAGGTTCTGACAAAAACTATTGCTATTGCATCACCATTTAAAATACTATATAAAATTACAAATTTTAAAAAATCCTACAAAACCAACTCCCTTCAGTATGTTGTTTAAATTACAGGTTGGAATGTGAGATACGTAAAAACATAAATTGCATGAGACCAACTTTATCTAGAATTTTGTCATGTTGAAAAGTGTAAAAGCATCTTGCCTGATTTGTGTTATCATGAAATGCAATTCGTTTTTAAAGCTGATGTTTTTCAAAACAAAATGGCATACTAGCAATAAATTTCAATTTGCTGGGCAACAAATTTTATATGTTTAAACAAAAAAAAGTGTCATACTTTTAAATTATTTTTATATTGAGCAGAAAGAAAAAAAAACATACATTTATTAAATAGTGAACTGGAGCATCATAAAATGTTAACTTCCATTAAATAGTGATGCTGCTAGTGCTAGTAAAATTTGATTACGTTCAGCATTTTTGGATAAAATAAATGCCAAATGCAGTACTTAACAATTTCGTCTGATAAAGCAAGCTAATCCTAAACAATTACAACAAAAGCAACCAATTATTATGTGTATAATTTGTAAAATGGGAGCCTTGAAAAGGCCTATAATTTAATTGCTAAGCCATGGTGAACACTACCAATATACAACAATTCAGAGAATATGCACCTTATTTACAGTAGTTTACATATATACATGAAATAAAATAAAACAGGCTATTTATTAATAAAATATGTACATGTAATTAAACAAATTTCTTTATAGGATACAAAGTTTAATCAAATAGAACTAATTCTAGTAGAAAATTCAAAATTTGTTGATGCCCAACTCAGAATGTGACAATTTCACAATACAGAAATTAATACAGAAGTCTAGAAGTACAGATAAGAATGAATAAAGTACATTTTTGCTAATTAATCATTAATTTGTAACAGGACCGAATTTTTATTATTACAGTTACTTAGAACTAAATGATAATTTTAAGCCAAACAAACAGAAAACAATTTGACTGAGCTTTGATATCTATCAGCCGAATCTGCCAGCTTAATATTTTTAAATGAATACATTCCCTTTTGAATTACTGTGTATATTTCATCTCTCCTAAAATAATTTTAGGTTCAGCCCTTGAAAAAATCAGAATCAAATCAGCAAATACGGTCTATTGAAGATGTGTTTTGGCTACAAATGATTAATGGGTATTCTACATAAAATGACAATTTTATGTCCTGATTTCAAGATACTTCTATTTTTAATATTACACAATATATAACACATTTGAAATTTTACTGAAATAAATGACTGTCAAAAACAGTGACTCGTGTATCATGTTATTCATATTATGTACTTCTAGGTTTAATTTTTTCTCATATTTACATCATTAACCGTTGTGTCTGAACATGATATCACCGCAATGGGCAGTCAGCACAATAGTTGTTCAACAGCTTTCATAACTAGAAAGTTAAGTTGCATTTTTTTTTCAAAATGTAGTCGATAGAAGTTTATCAATGACAATGTGTTTAATGAGAAAATCACAAATTCCTTCTTAATATTGGTTAGTGACTTAATTAACTATCACTACCATATGCTCAAGAACTCTTCTAATGCATGTAATATTTTTGTTTAATTAACATGATTAAAATTAGAAATGAACATGTGCCAAGTGGAATGTCTGAAATAACTTTTAAAAGTATGGTAGCCCGTTAGGACCACAATCAGTACAAAATGTCATTGCCAAAACAGTCATTAACACAATGGCAAAAATTTCAAACTAACAATTTTCAGTCAACTATATTTTTTCATAGTTAGCTATCATCCACAAAAAAGTAAAGTTTGTTTTATGGGTCATTCCATGTCAAATCAACAGAATTTCTGAAAATTTTCCACCACTCCATCTTAGAATTGGCTATAAAAAATGTATGTCAAAATATCCATTAAAAAACTGATATCCTGAAAATTTTAGCTTACTTGGGTGATTTTTCAAATTTTGACAGAGGTTTGAAGTTTTGTATTTTTGTCAGATTTGTGGCATTTTTTTGATGTGAATTTCTGCAACACTTTTGATTATCATTTTCCAAACTTCATAAAAGTTGTAATAATTACCACAGAGCTTTCAGATTTAGTATTTAAACTAATCAGACAATGGGGAATCCAAATTTCTTGTCATATTATGTATAAGATGTGTTGGGAAGAAGTTGTGGTACCATATACCACTTCAACATCTTTTATCAATAATATTTGGTGTCACTAACAAATACGGTCATATCTCTAAGGGTATAGGTCACACAGCTTTGAAACTTCACCGATGTATTCTTCATATATGCGCCATCAACCAGTAAAAATATCAGAGATGTGTTCAGTCATTTATATACTGTAGGAAAGTATTTATAATGTAATGGGAAATAACTTATTATCTCAAGATAATGACCGTATTTGTTAGTGACACCAAATATTATTGATTAAAAAAAATTGAAAGTGGTATATGGTACCACAACTTCTTCCCAACTCATCTTACACTTAATATGACGAGAAATTTGGATTCCCCATTGTCTGATTAGTTTAAATGCCAAATTTGAGAGCTCTGTGATAATTATTACAACTTTTATGAAGTTTTGAAAATGATAATCAAATGTGTCGTGGACATTCACACAAAAAAAAAATGCCACAAATCTGACAAAAACACAAAACTTCAAACCTCTGCCAAAATTTGAAAAATGTTCTGATTAAGCTCAAATTTTCAGGATATCATTTTTTTAATGGATATTTTGACTTTTTTTTTCCAGCCAATTCTAAGACGCAGTGGTGGAAGTCATTTGTTGATCTGCCATGGAATGACCCCACAGTGAAAGAGGTAAAAGGTCATGCAATGAAATGTTCTGGCATTATCAGGTTTGGTAGATGGATCTATTTATTGGAAAACTACAAAAGTAAACTTTAGATTATTTTCTTCATTAAAACCCAAAATCTGATGACCTATATTCAAAAGCTATACATTTCGGGAAACCAAATCCAAATGTTTTGCTTCTTAACAGCAGCAGATACGTTATCTACAAACGAACATTATCTACAAATGAACATCAAGACTATTATGCATTTGACCTTTTTCCCAGGGGACCAACTTGTTCCTGTGTAGGTGTTGCTCAGTAGGACAGGAAATATTTACTATTATGTATGGGAACTGTATGCCCAACAGCGTATATATACATCCCAGTAAAGTTTGCGGTAAGCTTCAAGGCATATCCCGTACGTCCCAAGGCTTTTTAAGAAGAAGAAAAAGGCATCGAATGTAGTTAAAAATGGAAACCGTTTTTCTCAATTTCTGTGCACTGAGGAAACAAATCACCCTCCACCCAAATTCATTTTCAGGCATGGGACTTTGCCGTCCTGGACCCCATCGGAGCCTAGGTGTCCCTTGGATTCGATGTCGGGCTGAATACTCGCCTGCCACCTTTTCCAATTCCCATGCTTGAATATTACTTAAAAAGTTATTTTGTAGTGAACAGAAAATTGTTGTTGAAAATGTTTACCTATCCCATTGAATATGCCGGTTTAGTGGAAAGTTATCCTTATGCCATAACTAGGCTTAAGTATCCTTAGCTACTAGTCTTAAGATAACTATACAACAGATAAACATTTGGGTAATTAATATTAAATGGTGGATACCCAGTTTATTCCATAGACTTCAGAGATGATAATTTTTTGTCCGTTATTCAAAGTAGGAGGCAAATTGAGTGGGTGGGGGATGGGAGGAAAAGTTCATAATGCTTGTGTAAGAAGAACAATTCTGTTATACCATATTGTCCCGAATGGTTTCAGCTGTCAGTTATTTTGGGCAAAGATATATTTTTTTCTGCCAACTATTTTTTGACATTTATATTCAGACATTGCTAGTGTGGGGTGGAGAAGTCGAAAATATTTTTTTCTTATAGGCATATGCTATTTTATACATTATGAATAAATGTCTCATCCTCTACTTAAGGGACAGTCCATAAATATCAGTGTGCATCACAATCCGAACAAGGGATGGAGTTTCTCACGTTACATCGACAGTGGGCGGGGCTTATCTTAAAGCTATACATTATACATGAGCTGGGGCTAAATACGATATAATATGATTATACACGAGAGGAGCTAAATACCATTTAGCTAAATGCTATATAATATATATGATTTAGTTAAATACGATATAATATATATGATTTAGCTA
>JAULBS010024692.1:0-10558 GCA_032355785.1 Symmetromphalus regularis
ATATTTGCATTGAATGTAAATAAATGATAAAACATAACAGCTAAATAATACCAGTGCATTACTCTGAGTACTTTATAAAACGGAATGTTTTTATGTTGTTGTTTTTGGGTTGGTTTTTTTTTGGGGTGGGGTGGGGGTTAATTAGAGTTTTGATTGTTTTAAGCAATCCATCTATAATATCGTTAAATACTTGCCCAGGGCCCAGTTGTTCAAAGCAAGGTTAAGCTAATCATGGGTTAGTTGAATATTTCAAAACCAAGTTATAAATCATTGCAAATAGTAATTGAAGAGAGATGTTGAAACTTAGTTTATTATAGTCTAAGGTACCCATAAATAATCAAATTAGAAGTTTATTTGAACTTTCAATGAAGATATTTTAAAGAGAAATATTCATCTAACCCAAGGTTAGCTTAACAATACTTTGAACAACAGTGTCCTGGTCTAATATATTAAATACTCTTGACCTAATGATCTGTCAAACTAATATTCATTTTGGTTTCAGTTACTAATTTTGGTTTTGGTTTTGTTGTTCGTTTTTATTTAACTTTTTTTAATATGTTTTTAATATATTTTCTGCGAGTGATATTTGTTTTTCTCTCTAAAAAGATGCTTGTTTACGTTTAACAATTTTCTTTATTTTATTTTATGTTCTTCTGTTAGAGGTCTAGAGGTGTTGCTGGGAGTTCCATCGTGTATCACGAGAATACAATGAACACGGTGTGTAGCGGTTACGACATCTCATCTCACGATGTTCGCTTTGGTTTTCGCATTAAGGCTTATAGTTGTCATTAACAATACTTGTAGTCCCAAGCTCTCTAACGCTTTATAGTATTGTCCTCTCTACATTTCTATAACAAACAATGTGTAGTTTGGTTATCTAGTCCAGTGCTGGATTTAGACATAAGCTAAATAACCTACAGCTTAAGGCCTCACAATCCGCAATTGTAAGAGTAGCCGCATTAGTGTGGCGGCAGCAGGTTTCGTCTCTCCTACTAACACTAACCTCTGTCCTGGACAGACAGCACAGGAAGCTGAGTTGTGTTCCCAGGACAACGTGCTTGAACCTTAATGGAATATAAGCACAAAAATAAATACAACCAACCAAGTGTTTATTCCCTAATGACAAAAGTGAACACATAACAGCAAGGCTATAATCACACGTGGTGGGCAACTTACCAGACTAGTGGTTGAGTAAACATTTTTAATCTGACTTTTATTATGTATACGTGCTGTAGTTATGTCTTGTGTTGTTTCTGTTAGTTTTTAATAAAATATGAGCGATTATCATGTACTGGTATTTTAACATCCATTTGTTTTATATGAAGATCCCATCAAATATTCAGTACAGTTATAAATAAATGTGTCATACCGTATTTCTATTTATAGCACCCCGTCCTAATAAAAGCGCCACCCCACCCCCATTTTCATGAGAAATGGCGTCCTTAAAATAGTAAAACTGGCTGTCTTGACTGCCGACACAATGAATAATGTATAATCCGTAAGCATATATAATTCAAAACAGTCCACAGTTCCGTGTAGGACTACCGGTATTTGTTTTTGTACTTCATTAAAACACAATGTTTTTGAACAAGATGCCATATTTGCCAGGTTAAATGTTTACAAAATTTCTGTGAAAAGATGCTTTTTCTGCCGGTGTACATGTAAAATGTTCCCACTGGGCGGCAGAGCATTTTTTTGACATATTACAAAATGTTGTCTAGTACTCTAATTAGCACACTTCATTTGCATTTTGCATCGTGCCCGGGCACTATAAATAGAAATAATACGGTATATGTTTTGTGCGAGTAAAAATTAAATTAAATTTGTGCGAATAACATGGACTCGTGTGATTGCATTAATTTCAAGATCTACAGTATATCCATATTAACCTATCTGGTTTCTGGTCATCTAGGAAGTTTTTCTTCATGCAGTCTGGTAGTATATCTTTAAGAAGGACAAACCACTTACATTTTGTATTTATAATAGCTTTAAATGCATTTTATGTCAACCAGCAAATGTGCGTGCCTCATAATTGAAAACATTGCAGTTCACGTATTGCATGAGAAATGTTTAAAATAATGTTGATGAAAAACTAACATCGCAGTTCTTGCAAAACAACGTGTGTGACCAATTTCTATAAACAGCATTTTTGTGGTCATCAGTAAAGTTTGTTTTATTTAACGACGCCTCTAGGGCATATTGATTTTTATCTTATCATCGGCTATTGGAGGTCAATCATATGGTCATTCTGATATACGTATTTAGAGGAAACCCACTGTCGCCAAATTGGTACTCTTTGCGATAAGCAGCAAGGGGTCTTTTATATGCACCGTCCCATAGACAGGACAGAACATACCACAGCCTTTAATAAATCAGTTATGGACCACTGGTTGGAACAGTGTGGTCGTCAGATGCCTTGGAGCAGCATGCATTCATTTGACTAGCTGTTTAGTTTGATCAGCCAATCAGATGCAGTAAATTCACTGAATTTTAAAACCATGTATGTTTCAGATCGTTTTACTCTTATCTTTCAAAACCGCGTATGTCATCAGTAACACGTGATGGAAGGATCAGCCAATCAGATGCAGTAAATTCACTGAATTTTAAAACCATGTATGTTTCAGATCATTTTACTCTATCTTTCAAAACCACGTATGTTATCAGTAACACGTGATGGAAGGATCAGCCAATCAGATGCAGTAAATTCACTAAATTTTAAAACCATGTATGTTTCAGATCGTTTTACTCTTATCTTTCAAAACCGCATATGTCATCAGTAACACGTGATGGAAGGATATCATGATTTCCAGATGTGATAATGAAGAAAGGAAGTTTTTTCCTTCTTCTGAACAATTTTGTTATTGTCATATCCATGGGTTTGCAAGAACAGCGACGATAAGAAGATGTACATTTAGAAATAAATATATTTTTTCTTTAGCAGGATGACTTCAGTAATTCAGTTGGGTATGGAGTGATTGTTCTAAGATTTTTCACCATCACTGGAAAGCATGTAAGTTATTCATTCAATGACAACATACATGTAATCAAACAGTGCCCTGCGAAGCTTCATATATTCGATTTGATTTGAAATAGTCGCAAAGCTTCGATTCAATTGCATTTTTGTGTATTCGGTATTTCGAATATTGCAGTGTATGGACAATTGGAAAAAGAGGGACAAACCAAAATGCACTAAATTTTATAAAAGTTTCTAAAGTTTATAATGTTTGATAAAGAATTATTCAACTGAAACTACTTCAAAAGCTAATGACAAAGCATATTGACATTTTTATTTTTATATAAATAGTATTTTCATTATTAAATTTCAGGCTACACTAAAGATTTGTATGTAGACCATAATCACATTTGTTTTTACAATAATTATTTCATAAATTATTATGGGCATACAGCCAGTTAGAGACAATGTATTTGGTAATGAAAGTTTGATGGAATCATTTTGATTCCATCCGCTACTCATTATTCATTTTTTTAAAGTGACGACTTATGTATTTATCCTGGCTTTGTACGGTACTGATCATCAGCCCCCTCCCAAAGGCAAATGACACAGAAAATTCTCAATTTCTGGACTATAAATTCCCAAATTGGTTAATAAATATAATATTACATTTACATAAATTCAGTGGTGTGAAAAAAACTTCCCAATTATGACAAAAATTGTGCTTATTTTCCCAGTCCATTCAGCCATAGACCCTGGTGGAAAATCATTGATAAATCCTTGCAAAACATTTTTATAATAAATTTAATTTTCATCCATTGTTTTATTGAATTAATTTGTTTACCATCACAGTTATATTCATTATAATATTTATAATATATATTGTCACATTATGTATAGCCTATCTCATTGTAAATCAACCCTGTACATTGATTTGTTTTATACTTTTTAATTCAACCATAGTATGACCCCAAATAGCCAATATTTTGTGTGGGGTGGGGTGGGGTGAGTGGGAGGTTGTAAAATAATTCAATAATTGTAGTCATATTCCTATTGATACTATTCTTATATTGATATAGTTAGAGTTTTTACATTATTTAAATCCAGGCAACTCTGAAGATATTGATGGAGACTGGTGTCATGTCAGTATTCAAGGGGTTTTTCATCATCATGTTCATTTTTCTATTGATGCTATTCTTATATTGATATAATTAAGAGTTTTTACATTATTTAAATCCAGGCAACTCTGAAGATGTTGATGCAGACTGTAGTCATGTCGGTATTCAAGAGTTTTTTCATCATCATGGGCATGTTTCTACTGATGTTATTCTACGCGTACGCTGGCGTTATTCTCTTTGGTGCTGTAAAGTACGGCTATGATCTTGGCAGGTATGTTAATACTAGTACTTATGTTCTTTCTACCAGTAAACAGCACTCAGTTTTGCTAACTACATGTAAAGTTTGTTTTATTTAATAATGCCTCTTCGGCACATTTATTTTGATCTTATCATCGGCTATTGGACATCAAACATACACGTATTTCAGTCATTCAGACATATTTCTTTAGAGGGAACCAGCTGCCGATAAACAGCAAGGGGTCTTTTATATGCACTTCCCACAGACAGGACAGCACATACCACGGCCTTTGATGAACCAGTTGTGGACCACTGGTTGGAACAGAAAATAGCCCAAACTGCAAATGGCCGTCTCCTCTGAATTCTGCTGACCGACTGCTTTACAGGCAGACATCCTGACACTCAGTTTTGCTAATTACATGTAAATAACTGCCAAATGTCATATATTCTTCATATCTGTTACAGTTTTAATGGCCTAATATGAAAATAATATTTCCCCATTTGAAACTAATATTTTTATGTAAAATTTGAAAAAACATATTTTATTAGGAACATTTTCTAATCACAGATTCACACTGCCTAAACACCATCAAAAATCATTAAAGTGACTAAAATATTCCTAAACATTGCAGTTACTGCCCGAGAGAACACATTAGCCAGTGAAAGTATTTATTACTATTCATTAACAGTGGTGGATCCAGAAAATCCATTGGAGGGGGTAGGGGCAATAATATGATGCCGATTCCTCAGATTCTTTAATGTTAAAAAAATAATACAATGTAATAAAAAATGTTAATGTTATTTAAATTGCAAAATTTAGGGGTGGCCCAGGCTAGATCTGCCACTGATTAATATATGAAAAAGAGAACATTCAGGAACATAATACAAATCCATGCACACAAACATCTTCCATCTTTGTTCTTTCAGGCATGCTAACTTTGAGAGTGCAGCAAATTCAGTCATCTTATTGTTCCGAATTGTTACTGGAGAGGACTGGAACAAAATAATGCATGACTGTATGGTAAGTTATATATCAGTTATGGTAAGTTATATATCGGTTATTGTAAGTTATATATCGGTTATTGAAAGTTATATATCTGTTAAGGTAAGTTATATGTCTTTTATGGTAAGTTATATATTGGTTATATTAAGTTATATATCAGTTATGGTAAGTGATATATCAGTTATGGTAAGTTATATATTGGTTATGGTAAGTTCTATATATAGTTATGGTAAGTTATATATCAGTTATGGTAAGTTATATATCAGTTTTGTATCATTTGTAGTAAGTTATATATCAGTTATAGTAAGTTATATATCAGTTATTGTAAGTTATATATCAATTATAGTTAGTTATGTATCAATTATGGTAAGTTATATATCAGTTATAGTAAGTTATATAACACTTATAAAATTTAACCACTGTCACATTTGCAACTATCTTGTCACAACTATGAACCCTGAAAAATAGTGTTTTCCCCATTTTTTCTATGTTGACACAAATTAAAATTATCCACAAAAAACTTATTCACCATGAATGAACATTACTATTCTGTATACTAATATATTATTTTCATACAAGTAATATTTGTTACAGATAAGTCCTCCATTTTGCACATATGCCACCAACTACTGGGAGACCGATTGCGGCAACTTTACCGCGTCACTCATCTACTTCTGTTCTTTCTATGTGATCATCACTTACATCGTCCTCAATTTGCTTGTTGGTAAGTCACCTACACTGTTCTTTTTTTTTACGTTGATATCATTATATTTAATATATTAAGTTTTTTGATAATAGTGTTTTTTCTTCATTATGTATAATATGAAAATACAGTCAGGGGCGTAGCTATACCTAACTTGAAGTGGAAGCACAAAATTAGGGCGAGGGGTCTGGGGGCTCTGTGAATATAGCATATTTCAATGACACTCAGGATCATCTTTAATTAATAACACCCCCTATCTCTCTCTCTCTCTCTCTCTCTCTCTCCAGTGCATTTTATAACTGCAAAAAGTACGACATTCCTATAATTGAGGGACTTGTCACTCCTAACTATATGAATGGTGAGAGGATGCCAGGGATTATATCAATTGCCAAAATGTGAGGAGCAGGGGATACACGATGGGGTCTAAATTGATCCAGAGATGGCGGATAGAGTGGGGCGTACTTTTCCAAGAATGCTTGAAAATTTACTTAATTGTATTCCCGTCGAGAATATTTCTTGTAAAATAACTTCACTTCTATACAAAAAGGTAACTTCTTTGTATTCTTTAGGAGATACTGATTTATTGTATTATTGTTTAACGCGCCAACCCCTACCCTCAAAAAAGAATATCGACTATTGATACTATAGTTAAATTAAACACATTTTAACCTTAGCACCCCATCTCGCTAATTAGGTGTATGATGTCTGGAATAGTTACATCATACTACATAACAAAACAAATTTTTAAAATCCTGTCTACATCATGATCTCAACCAAATTTACGAGGATAGAGAAAATAAAAGATTTCACTAAAACCCAATTCAGTGTCCTAGTTATTGTTTTGCTAGCCAGTCATGGGAGAGAACTCTTAAAAAGTTAACACATTTCTGCTATCAACAGTAACCGACTGACGGATCGAATCGCAATACAATAGCAGTTTTGGAATTTGAGAAGACAATTAGAAATGTCAAATACTATATTCGTATAACCATTTTTAGCAATAGTTGAAGTTGTCACTGGTTTAAACATAAAAAGAAATTTTAGACGACTATAATATATATGCATACTGGGATAGCCACAGGGAGGGTCGACATGGGGACTATGACCTCCCCCCATGTCACACTTCTTTAATTCCTCCACTTTGTTTAATTTGCCTGTCTTGGAATTAATAGACTCATAGACAATGTGGGTAAACCCCATATATAAAACTTTTGGATTCTCAGAATATAAAATTCCGGTTACGTCAATGTATATACAATACTGAATTTATATATAAACAGAACACGACAGAAAGAAAATGTCACATTTACCAAACCATATGAACATAAATTAATATAGTCGCGTTACAAATTCAGTTTCACAAACAGTAAACAAGTCCGTATAAACGTGGGAAGTAATACACGATCCATGTAGCCGTCGGATTGGTCTTGGTTTTGTACTAGAGGAAGTTACAATGATTTATGTATTATGTAATTCAGTTTTGAAAAAACACACAACCCAAACCATAGTGGTGATAGAATTTTCAAATATGCCTCTCTGGTACTCAACAAACCAGACTATAAATGTACCATCAGAACCATGGTGGTGATAGAACCTTCGAAAATCCTTATATTGTACTTAATAATACAGTTATAGATTATCTTCAAAACTATGGTGGTAACAGAACCTTCGTAAATGCCTATCTTGTAGTTAATAAGACAGTTATAGATTACCTTAAGAACCATGGTGGTGATAGAACCTTCGTAAATGCCGATCTTGTAGTTAATAATACAGTTATGGATTACCTTCAAAACCATGGTGGTGATAGAACCTTCGTAAATGCCTATCTTATAGTTGGGATGATCCAGCAGTTCTCGCAGACTAGCAAATGGCTTGACCCCGGGCCGCACCGTGAACGCCGCTGTTAGGTTGCCCGTATATTCCGCAACGATGATTCCCACGAACAGCAACCACGCCGACACCAAGATTCGGATGCCGTGAAAAGAAGGGTTAATGGAAGTACCTGGAAGAAAGGTCATCAGGCTCAAGGCATATTTAATTACCATGTATCGGAAATACCTTATTTTGATACATAACGTTATCGTCGTTAAATAAACAGTCTGTTCCTTTGCTATAATCCAGTAACGTTTAAAATCTATGTTTTCAAGTAAATAAAATGTCTCTGCTTAATGAACAGAATACCCACTCGAAAGAAAAGCTACAATGAGAAACAAGTTTAAATACAAAATTCCCCCAACAGTTTGGGCAAATGATTTATTCAAATTTATATCAATAATATCTTTTTAGAGTATAATTTTTATTTATAAAAGGTTTTTGATCATCGTAACAGAAAAAAAGAGTTATAAAAGAGTGGTAATTTACATAAACTTACACAGATTTTAACTAATCACAAAGGTCCATTAGCGGATCCAGAGGGAGTCCAAAGAGGTCCAGGAGGTCCGGACCACCCCTTTGATAGAATTTTTAAAAAATATTTTTTCCATTTTAACTATTTTTATCGTCCTATTCACCCATCACATTTGGACCCCCTTTTCAGAAATCCTGCATCCACTCCTTGAGGTCGATAAAACCATGCAATCCCCTGGGATCACAAGAAACGTCATATCTCAGCAATTGTTTTTTATCTATTAAAAGTGGGGAATAGGTTTAAGGAGAGACGAAATAATTCCATCCTTTTTTATGCATCATTGTGTTATGAAATCATTACTTAATAAGTATGCTACATTTACATACATGCACGGGAACGTCTCACCTTGTTTTAACAATGAGGATATAGAGTACCACAAAAGATCTGAGTACGTTCTGGGTTCGTTTCCCACGTCGTACCGGTCTCGAATCACTTTCATTGCTGTCGCGTAAACAAGGATAAATCCAGTAGTACAGACCGCAATCCACAAAAACACAATGGGCAAGAACGGCCGTGATAGCGTCCACCACGTTGCAGACTCCTGTTCCTCTTTGTACATGATATCTGTGTAGTCATAGTAGAAGGGTGGTAACAGGAAATCCATGACCATCGACCTATCCATCCTGATGGTTAAGTCCGCCAAAGCAAGATCAGCATCCTAATGGTATTAAAACATATTCGTATATTAAATAGAAAATGTTAATGTTAAGGATTTTTAATATAATTGTATTTAATATTTGTCGTTACTAATTGCATTGAGTGTCTCGCATTGTTGTATTATATATAGCAGAAGATAACTGTTTCGTCGGGTTATTTTTTAGTATTGACATCAGGCGAGAATTTAATAAAATAAAACACCAAACAACAACAACGATATTATACATTACGTCAGAATTATGTCGGTTATTATTATTATTATTATCCCTGTATATTATCTTTATAACATGTGCAGTTAGCTATACAGATTATAGATTGAACAACACACAAGATATTGTTTCACCAATATTATAAACATGATCACAGATTTGTCATCAGATTGATCCATTTCTTCACACTTTCTATGAATAGCACACATCTAGTATACCAACACATCGGAGAACGAAACTCTATAATAAATTATGGATTGGAATCAGTGACCGGTCTCCGTGGCGCAGTGGATAAGCTATCGGTTTCGCAGATAGTTGGTACTGAGATTAAATCTCAGTCGACGCATGGGATTTTCAAACTCCAAATTGGTTCCAACCCAGAGAGAGTGCTACGCAAGACTCAATGGGTAGCTGTATGCAACATGCACCGACCAGTGGTCCAGAAGTGGTTTATCAAAACCATGGTATGTGCTGTCCTGTCTGTTGGAAAATGCATATAAATGATCCCATGCTGCTAATCGAAAAGAGTAGCGGGTTTCCTCAAAACACCATGAGTCATAAAAACATATTTCAGACACATAATAGCCTCTGAATAAACAATGTGCTGGGATGTCGTTAAACAAACAATCCTTTTCTTTGGAAATGAAGTACACTAAAGAACTTTGCAAAATGAAATGATTTTAAAACTTCAAATTCTATTACTTGCAGATGCTGTCATACCATTATGTTCTGATATATCTAAACAAACTATAATACTACATTTTTAATAATCATAAATAATGTGTACTGCAATTTTATCTTAGATAAAAATAATTTATTTATCTATTATTTTTTAAACGTGTGTTTATCAAACTATCAAAATGGCTGCTTGAAAGTATTATTTATTCAAATGCATATACATTGAAGGGGTCGTAATATACATACCCCTTGAATAATTGAGTAGATAGTCTAATGACATTACGACATCTACTGATCTAATGATTAAAGATATCATAAAATACACAAACCTTTGTAAACTTGTTACTATTAGGTCACTAAATATGTTATTTAATTATGTAAATAGCATTTTCCTGAAATCAGAATATTATGGAAAAAAATAAATTGGTGATGCCTATCGTGGATGCCAAATATATTTTAAAAATATCAAAAATAGTTTTCTAGGGTGCAGGCTGAATAATAGTAAATAAAAAAACCCCAAAACACACACACACACACACACACACACACACACACACACACACACACACACACACACACACACACACACACAC
>JAULBS010024703.1:0-10557 GCA_032355785.1 Symmetromphalus regularis
GGTAAATTTTAATGTATAGTTTTATTTCGTTTTAAAACATGATTACGTGATTTTATTCAAACAAATTGTTAAACTTACAGTACTATATTGAACATAATGAAAACAAAACTGGCTATATTTCACTTCTCCTTTAAGAAAGTGAGCTTTGGGCTTCTAACTTGTGCAAATGAGGTACCAATATTTAAGTATATAATATTATATGCTCTAGCGTAGCCAGCATGAGGCAGATGAGGTGTTTGCCTCATCTGAAATATCTGCAGATTTGTTTTATTTTTTTCCCCATGATACTGATATTTATTAATATTACAGGGATTTACCGGACTTGCAAAACCTGCATAAAGGATGCAATAAAATGTCATCTGGACCTCCATAATCAGAAACACTGTGTCCCATGGGATTTTTATAAAAATATCAAAACAGTTTTGGTTATATAATCGACTCCGTTATGATTACACAATAGGGGGTGGGGTAGAAGGTGTACTGGGACATTTTAGTGCCATAAATAAGAATTAATTAAGTATAAAACAAATAAAAATTAAGACGGAACAAATTTTTTTTCTAAATGCAAAACCTGTTTTCTGCAACTCCTTGACTAAATTGTGGACCCGTAGTATTTTAGGTTGGGACCATCATAAAAGAAACAGAGACCCCTCTTTTATAAAAGCCAGATAAACCACTGAATATTATCCACATGGTTCAAGCTCTCAGCATCTTGATTTACCTCAACATTTTCCCCTCAATGACTATGTCCCAGATATGGGCATTCAGACCAGAGGTGGATTTAGGGGGGGGATGGCGAAGTTAGGGCTAGGTTTTAGGGTTGTGGTCAGGATTACATTTCAGATGAGAAAATTCGGAAGTATTTCCATGTTGGTTCTACCACATGTACTAACAGTACCCTCACCCCACTCAATACTTTTTGGGGGCTCTATGAAAGCTTTATTATACATGATAATTGATATAATCATATCGAAAATATATTCATAACATTGGTCGGATCTTAGCATAGTAATCTTAATAAATCCATGTTTAATATTTAATAAACAGTTTATGACATGAAAAGGACAACACTTAAATTTCGTATTCCATTGAGTCGACACTACTAACCACATTCAGCTACCACTTCACCAGGAGTTAAAACAAGATTAAATTTAAGTGGGGACATTTCCCACGGTCCTGTGCTGGATTTCCCTGCACACAGCAAACATGGTCCTCCTTTAATTGGTTCTATTCGTTTTAGTTCAAACACTTGTCTTCTGCCATCTTCGTTTTCTATCTGAACGTTAGCTATTTCACAAAACTGACTTTCTTGCTGTGAAATTTTAACAAAAATACAGAACATTAGAAGTGAAAGCACTTCCATGATGATGCTTTAAAGATATTCCTTTCCTTTTGTAGAAGAACGACACAAGAGGAGTAACTCTATACGATTAAAAAGAAAGCGAAAATATAGTAATGTGCCATAAGTATTTGTCAGAATGTAATTTACACGACACGAAGTGTGAAAATGTACTTTTCATAAGATAACACTAAAACGGCATTCCAAGAAACTATGATTATTGATTAAATAATATATGTCAAAATAATAACACTTAATGTTTTTATAAAAAATAATTAAAAAATAAAATAGGCCTGCCTACAATATAAGACACGAAATTTTTCAAATTTATTTTAAAGTGGTAGCGTACGCAGTTAAAAAATGTAATATTACTATTAGAAACATATTTAATAGATCTTCCAATGTTTTAGTGCGTCAACGTCAATGTTCACAGAAAAATCGTTTTTTTTCTTCTAGACTTTTACAAGGCATATCAACAATAATAGGTCAGTCCTGCTACAAAATGTCAAACCACAGGACGACTGAACTCTTTAAACTCTTTAAGTCTAACAGTCTAGAATAAAGAAGAGAAGAAGAAAAAATCGGTTTATGTTTTTACAGTTATGTATACATTTATATTTGTATGTTAAATTTTATATGTCCTTGTATTTTTTTTTTTACTTTAGCCTATATTATTCATATAGGCCAATAGTATAGGCCTAAAGGAAATAAAAAAAAAAATAAATAAAAAAAATATATATATATATATATATATACATATGTAAGCATACACTGTGAATTATGTGTTCATTCGGTCAATGTTAAAAATAGGCATTTTACCGGACATCATATTAACTAATCTGCTTGTCACGACAAAGTTATTCTTATAAATAGTCACAGGAACATCATTGACATTGAAAACGTTATTAAACACGTGTTTTTTATGACGTCGTTTTTCAAATATTTGACGTCATAGTTAACACGACTATTTTATTCACAGAAATTATAGTTGTGCAGTCATGAGAAGACCTTATACAAGGAGGAAAGATCATTAAAAGCAATTTCATTTACATAATAAAAAAAAAGTATAATGGGAGTTCCTGCTATATCACTGAACGAGAAAAAACGCAACATATTGTCAGTTATAACTTCAATTGTGAGTTCTTTGTGTATGTTAGTATATTTACTGGTCCTAAGCGCTGGCGCTTACATTCAAGTGGTTATAGAATCAAAAACTCGTTTTTTAGAAGGATTTGATACAGCTGTTCTTCCTGCATTCATAATGTTCATAGGAATTTACGGATTGATTCACAATCTTGTGTGTTGTGTAGTATTTTTTAAAGTCAGACAAGAGAAAAAATGTAAAAGCATGTCAAAGTTTTTATTGCCAATAGTTATTTCTGGTATGGTGGTGTTTTTATTTGTTTTGGCGGTAGGCCTTGTGTGTTTTGCATTAATACCCCAGCTAGATAAATCCTACGGAAAAGGAATTTTGAAAGCAATGAAAAGATACAAGACGCATCAACCAACAAAGTACGAAATTGATATGCTGCAGATAGCTTTCGAGTGTTGTGGAAGTAATGACTATAGAGATTGGTTTGGTATCAACTGGATTAACCACGATTACCTTGTCAACAAAAAAGGAATCAACTTGTAAGTGTTTAGATGTGTTTTATATTATTATTATTATGCATACTACTACTACTACTAGTAGTAGTAGTAGTAGTAGTAGTAGTAGTAGTAGTAGTTAGTATTCTATCGCTTCGGTGCAACCCTTTATGAGCAGCCATTTAATATCAGATTTTTATTATATATTTTATTGAACTTAATTAATTTAATAGGATTTTGTTGGCTGAAGACTGTCATATTTTATACTGAGATGCAGTTATATCTTGTATTTTAAATAACTCTGCCTACCATTAAAAGTTAAAAATACATTTTTATAATTTACATATTTCAGCTATAGTTATGTTTTTTCTTCTTCTAAATGTCTTATACGAATATTTTTTTCAGGAAGATTTTGTAACTTTGATAGCTCACTTTTAAAGTGAGGCACTTTTTAAAATTTATTTATATTTTTCATTAGGGATTCTAAGATAGGTTACACAAATGACGACGTCCCATTTAGTTGCTGCAGCCCTAAAGCCAATCGACCGTGTATCCACCACCACATCCACGACAACCACGTGCATTTCAACTACGACTACAAGGTGGGGACAACCATCAACCGGCTTGGGTGTAAGCAGGCGTTGACAACATATTATGGCAATGGTTTGCTCACCTACGTTGGCATATTCGTCTTGTCCTCATCTCTTGTTCAGGTAACTGAAACTACAGCCACTTGTCACTTGACTTCGGACAGTATATTTATTAATTTATTTATTTATTAGCACTTACAAATACAATATATGACGAATAATAGCATAATGTTAATATAATATATTTTTTTTTAATCTCCCCCCCCCCCCCAACGCTGCTATGCCACCTCCATCATCTGCATAGCTTATAAAAACACGTGTATGCATTAAATACGTGCTAGATGCATATGATGTAGACTGGGATTGTAAATTTGGGATGAGGAGTTTTTTTTCATGTATTTCACTATTCATCATATATTGTACTAGTAAAACATGCACGCACACACAAAAAATAGGTATATTTTGTCCATCGTGAACTGCCTATGCTGAAACATCAAAAAGCTCATTTTAAGACTTATTAGATCTTCGTTTAACGACGTCCCAGCACATTAATCAGTGACTGTTAAACTCATGCTATTTGCTGCTCATCCCGATTAACAGCAAGGTGTGTTTTATACACACCTTCACGCAGACAGGACACCACATATCACGATCTTTGTTACCCCTATCGTAGATCATTAATTGGAACGAGAAATAGGCCAATGTGTCCTATAAATGGGATTGGTCCGATGACCCATCGCACATCAGGCGGTGCGCAACTTCAGATACGTTCTGCGTCTTAAGCCAGTCAGAGGCTACTACACCCTGACCTAAATTCACTCACTACAGGCGTCTTTCGGGATTAATTTTTTGTGTCAAAATGACAACTAACATTTGACTTTAATTAGGTAGGGCTTAGGTAGGGTTAAATAACGCTAACCTCTTTTCTAAACATACAGCTTAGGAAGCAGAATTGTGTGTCCAGGACAGCGTGTTTGAACCTTAAATTGCTATAAGCACGAAGATAAATACATGTATGACCAATTTAAATGAGATACGGTTCTGCTAATATGGGTAACATCAGTGTGACAGAATGTAAGTTTAACTTTCGCCAATATCTGGTACCATCACCATTTTGACTTCTGAGTGCAGACCATTGCTGAAATTTTGAAGACGTGTGGGAAAATATTTTGAAGATTTTTTAACATCGGTGCCCGAATAGGGGTTTAAATCTCCTGATCCCCTGTATCCGCTTCTGACTGTCCAAAGGAAGATCTAAACATTTTGTGAGGATGGGGTTGGTCAAATATATTTTAATATTATAAATATTGACTGTCCAAAGTTAGTTACCACCAATTTATAACTGTGACCAAAAGTGGGATGTCATTACTACAGACCCACCCCTCGAACCAATGTGCTCATTTGAACTGCCGCTTGAACATAGTTTTAGCGTGGATCACCAACTGTCATTATCATAAATTATTTTCTTTAAATTTTAGATTCTCATGGTTTTGATCACACGAATTCTGCAGACGTCCTTTGCGAAAGCCGTGAAACGTGGTGACGTCACAAAGACAACTCCTGGGTACCTGTTTCCGACCAAAGCTGACAAAGGTTATTTTTTTAATTGTATCTATGTCAACATTCTGTCATGGAGAATAAATACTTAAAATCGACAATAACGTTAATCCATTTCTGATTTATAATCATAATCTTTTGCAAAGATTTCTAACTCAACACTAGATGAGAACGTTTTGATGTTAATAGCTGTCAACAGACCTTTGTTTAACTTAAGACCTTGATAACTGTGTATGGGGATATATCTGAACATTATTTCCAACCGATTTTTTTTTAATGTGTCTAATGGTCTAAAAGAACTGTGGATCAGATATGAATAAGACATAATGCAAGCCCGTAGCCAAGGCGGTTCGTAGGGTTAGTTATGAATAAGAAATAACGGCAAGCCCGTAGAAAGGGTGGTTCGTAGGGTTAGATATGAATAAGACATAACGGCAAGCCCGTAGTCAGGGCGGTTCATAGGGTTCGAACGAATCCCCCTTTTTCTGAAATGACTTTTCAAACTAGGCTAGAGACCTCCAGCTTTTTGAAAAGTTATTTGGTTTTGGTTGACATATTTAACTGTAATCATTAGTATAATTTTGTATGTCTTTTAAGCCAGATAGGGTTAGAATACCCCCACCCACCTTGTGTTGTCATTTAGACTACAGACATTACCTTATTATGGGACATGCGATAATTGCACTTATCTTTAGAAACTTTTTAAGTTAACCCAGATTTCCTTTTCATGGATTTGAAGCAAAAACTTAGACTAAACTGACAACCTTCCTCGAAACACCCATTGTTTCACCTCGTACACAATCGGCACGTGTTGTGCAGTAATGTTATTCCATGCATGTCAATTTTAGCAATAAAAGGGATGAACATTTTCCTTTTATCATCACTTTAAATTTATGCTCGTTGTCTTATATTTATAGGGGAAGTTATTTTTGACCCTTAATTTCTTTTGAGTAGTATATAAATTGAAAGACTTACCGGTACTTTGTTGCGATAGAGCAGATATCTACTTTCGTCTCTTCCTTATGCATTTTACATAGGAAATATTATAACCTTCATTTTGCTGTAAACAATTAGTAATTAAATGTGTTTACATTTGCAGAGGAAAAGGAGGGAGAGGATAAACCTTTGCTTGGTGATTCTGACGAGGAATCTGACAAGGAAGACGAGGTGGATAAAGTAGAAAGTAAAAAAGATGTAGATAAGAAAGAAGCCAATAAGAAAGAAGCCGATAAGAAAGAAACCGATAAGAAAGAAACCGATAAGAAAGACATGCCTATAGCTGTGGCTAGTGAACACATATACGACAACATCGGCGAGGTGGTGAAAAATGACGAGGAACCCATTTACGCGAACATTGGGCCGGGGTGTGGTAGACAGGATGCAGAAGGGTACGAAATGCCAGTGCCTGAAGCTGCTGCAGACGAGTTCGAATCTAGCACCAATTTACCACCACCCATACCGCCACCTTCTTAATAAACGTCCACGACAACATCCTACACAAGGCCAACGACTTGTCATTACTATTTTTGCTGTTGTACACTCAGGGCCATACCCTCCGAGGTGATGGGGGGGGGGATGTTGCTTCCCTGAGAATCTCACTATTTTTTTTTTTACTCCAGAAAATAGCATACACATCTCAGGGTTTAATTTGTATAGCACTAATTTGTTTATAAAAAGTAGTCCCCCACCCGAATTTTGATCAGCGTACGCCCTGATACTATTTATAATCTAAAAGAAAGAAACAGAGCCAAAACCAGGATCCTGTAAGAGACTTCTGTTCTGTATAAATTTGCTTTGAATAAGTACTATAAAAGTAATGTGTACGAAAACGAATTAAAATTAGAAAACAAACACACATATCAGATGCTTATACATAATGTTTTTATGATTTAATATTTTATTAATTTATCTTAATTTTTATAAAGAAATATATGTCTTAAAATGTTGTTTTGTTTCTTTAAACAAAGATTAGAAATCATAATTATTAGTTTACACTATCCTTTTTGTTATGAAAGCAAGGGTACATTTTTGCGTTTTGTCACAAACAAAACAGTACACTACAGGGATTAATATACCAGTTGTGGATCACTTAATGGAATGGAAAACAGCCAGATGAGCCCGGTGAGAACAATCGACCTAATAATAACATTTTGGAAAAGTCCCAACACTTTGGATTAATTCCGTTTTGAAATGATATTGGGTACAATTTGTCGATTAATTTTGTGTCTGTTCAGTTCAAATTGAATAGGCTACCACCACTATTATTCTAAAAGTCCTTTAGTTAGTAACAAAATCTGACCACCAACACATAAATTGAACAATTTTCTCACTCATATGCCCTAATAAAAGACCAATTCTTGTTCTCGTTCCACACGAAAGTTCAACATGTTTGGATTCTGAATACATTTTGCTGAAATCCTCGTCATCTTTAAATATTTTCAAAATTGCGCAAGGAGTTATTTTTGATTGTTGTCCCATACTGATGGCATTATGGTGTGCGATGTCGAAGACCTCTGCCAAAAGATACTCGAGGACTCCACTGAGATAGATGGCAGCACCAGCGCTCACGTCTTGTCCAGTTCTCGTTATTAAATCTGTCAGAATACGCTGATGAGGCAAACATTCCATGTGCACTGGTTGCCGATTCCATTTTCTTCCAAGGTTTGTGTTTTGGTTCCGACACTTTCTTGCTTTTATAAACTGGCTCTTCATGTCGGGTGTGTTTAGATGGGTTCCTGTATAGAACAATAATGACTGCAGTATTATAAAATAATGTGGGGTTTTTATTTTTTAAATAATAAATATTAATATGTCTTAGAAGATTATTACTATTTTTATTGATTGCTTTGGATTTTTTTTTAAATTTAATAATAATAATTTTTTTAATCTGTATGTATAACAATGTATGTACATCAATACGTCAAAAATCATTGCAAGAAAACAAATAGATTTTAAACTTAAAACAAGTAATAATTTATTTTAGCAATAAACGCATAGTCCCACGGACCCTTGACCTAATTAATTTCCAAACAAAGAATTAATCTTAAATATAAATATTTGATTTGTCCACAGAAAATACTTCATTCAACTACTTACATAACTACCGTATCTCGCTTATTACCAATATTTTAAAAATAATAATGTATTATGCTCACAGACAAATAAATCGGGGAAAAAATTAACGGGTTTTTTTCTGTTGAAGGTGTAACGTATCTATTTCGAGTCACGTGACAGGTATTCCTCCGTTAGCCGTTATTTTAACTTCTGAATATTTTTGTAGCTTCAAAAACATTTCGTACCAACTTATTTCGCCCCACTTATTCATGCGTGATATGAAAACGATATCTAGTATAACAAATGCATGTAAGTTTCATTCGTAATCAGTATTTAGAGCACAGAGCCCCATAAATTCCGTGGGACTATGCCTTTAAGCTAAATAATGTTGCTGGTTGTTTTTTTCAAAGGAGAAGCAGGAACACGAACACAAATTTATACATGGGGTTAAGATTATAACGGGCGATGTCAGGTGGTTCTTGAATTTGTTTTTTTAATATTTACCCTACTTTATAACTATTTTGGATGGCTCATTAGCAGAGATATTTCAGCTTTATATAGAAAGAAAGAAGGAAAAGAAAGAAGAAAAAACTTTTGAGCAAGAGATAGAGATTCTACTTGCACGCATGTCTGCGAATTTTCTATTTATGTCATTAAATTCAAAACCTTTTTTTTAATTCTGACAAGTTTTAGAAATATAATGTAATTTACTTGCTGTTAATGTTGAAGTAGGCGTAATCTTCCAATTCAGTGTAAAGGTTACCCCACACACACACACATACATACACACACCTCCAAAAAAAAAAAAAAAAAAAATCATAAAACAACCCGTGAAATTGCCGTGGATATTGCCGCGGAGTTTTTCATTCTCCGCGGCACTTTTTTTGGATTATAAATAAAGTGTACTTTATAAGACACTATTTTTCCACGGCATTTATTTTGATTTTAAAAAGATTATTATTGTTGTTATTGTTATTATTTTAACTAAAACGCTATAGCAATTGCCTATTTATTTTATAACATAAAAACAAAATGCTAAACTATATAAAAATTAATATGGATTATTGATGGTAATTTACAGTATTTTAAAAATGTAAAGATAGTTATAAAATATAGCCATTAACAAAAAAAACATTCTACGCTAATCAAAACAAAAGTGTAAAGTTTCTAAACAAATGCAATGTTTTGTTTTATTGCATAATAATGGTTCTAACATACACAAAATAAAAATAAATAAACAATAATTAATAAACATACAAATAAAAACAACATAGCAAAATATTACTTAATAATAAAACCTAAAACTTAAAAAATAATCACCTAATTTTATATGGTTTCTACAGGTATCTTTGTCTTGTAACTTGTTCTAAGCACGAAACATATATTACATCTGCGACATATGAGTATAGGTATCCTTCTAAATATTTAATATATGCATTGCTAACCATTGGTCAGTAACAGACAAAAGAACACTTGCAACAAGTCTTGACCTGTCCGAACGTGTCTGGACATGTCCATTTCGTATAGCCTTAATCGCCCAAGTGTCTATTTACTATTATATCGGAAAGGGAGAAAACAAACTATCCAGGCTACACAAGATCATGGCCATAACATCCACAAGGCTGGCTAGGCTGAAGCCTAAGCTAGGGGCCCCGCAGGGATTAGGAGCCAGTCATTTTTATTTTTTAAATTATTTTTTATATTTTTTGTTGATGATTGAAGTACCGGAGGGGTGGCGAAATACCTAAAAGACAAAGGGCTCGGTCATGGATTAACACTGTTATTCAAAAGATAATTATATAGTATTAAACATTAAAATAATTAAGAAAAAACAAATTAAAAATATGTTTGTTTTTCGTAATTACTTATACTGAAAGACCACGTTGAAAATAATAACGAAAAATCAGGGTAATAAACGTTTGTAGATAAATTATTTTATAATGAAACATTAACTCTGACGTGCATGCTTGTGCTAGGCAAGTAAAATTAAATGTATGTCTATGTTTCGTCTTACATAATAATTATCATTAATAAATTTAATTCTATTTTTAATAAACAAAAAGAAAATCAGAATTTTGGTATATAAACCCCCTCCTCTCTGCTTCTTTTTTTACCATTTTTATCTCTTTTTTTTTTTCCCTCGTGTATTACTAAACAAAAATTAAAATCGTAACAATTTATAGATACAAGTAAAAACAATGTACAACAATATAAAATTAAGTAAAAATATGTTTCATAATGCGCGTTTTGTATAATTAAGTGGTTTGTTTGTGTATTACAGTGTGGGTTTTTGTATTCATAAAAGGTGAAGTATTTTTTATACGGGTCCACATCCTATTTGGTTCGGACCCGCCTCCCCCAGGTCCAATGTCCTAAGACTAGGGCACCGGGCCCGGGGCAGAGGTTAGTGTTAGTAGGAGACTCGAAACC
>JAULBS010024714.1:0-10557 GCA_032355785.1 Symmetromphalus regularis
GGTCCACTGAGAAGGATCGATCCGACGACCGATCGGTTTACAGGCAGACACGCTACCGTTTGAGCTAGATCCCGCTCCTCCAGTATATTGATGCCTAGGAACCCTGTTCTGGTACAATCCAGACACAACTTACTTGAGGTACGACTGAATAAGAAGTCCGAGATTCTGAGGGTTGATAGACTTGATGTAATCTTGGTACACGGTGATAAGATCATGGTTTTCCCAGCGAGTTTTCTAAAAAAGAGATTAATATGGTTAATGACATTCTTGAACTAAAACCAAAAATCAGCTACTTGGATTTATAAAGTTTTCTGAAATAATGATTGAAAACCTTGGTACCAGCCCCCCGTGGTTAAGCAGTCAGATTTACAGCTGGTAGGTACTGGGATCAAATCTAAGGTAAGGCATGGGAATTTTAATCTCGATACCAGCTCTAACCCAGTGAGTGCTCTGCGGGTAGATGTATTCCATTTGCATCGACCAGTGTTTTTAAACTAGTGATCCTTGCTGCTTATCGAGAAAAGTAGAACTGTGTGGTAGCAACAGGGTTTCATGTCTTCTATTAACATTAATCTATGTTCTGGACAGACAGCACATGAAGCTGAGTTGTGTGCCCAGGACAGCGTGCTTAAACCGTAATTGGATACAAGCACAAAAACCTGTTTAACCAACCAACCAATAAGATAGCACATACTTCAGGTTACAATACACCAGTTATGCACCACTCAGCTACATTCATTTATTGCATTAAAATTTTGTAGTATGGACAATTATTACACTGATTTATAGACTTTAATTTGATATTAAATGTTGACGTGATGTTTCATATTAAATATAATTATGTCAAATATTTCACCTTTCCAAACCAATGCCAGAGCAAGTATTCCTCTGTGAAGTTGGTCAGCTGGCCGCTGAACAGGTACCAGGAATTCATCTGAAACATTCAAACATCACCAATTACATTAAATTCTATTTAACTCTATACCACGAGAGCGTATAGCACTTGAGTGATATACATATTGCACATTATAAACAAGTGCAATTAATAACATGGGAAAACAATATGCATACCATCTTCTAATATAATTAACATCACCGTAATTAAATACCAGTCAACATGTTAAATAGTTCATTTGTAAAGATAGTAAAATTATGTACAATTATCAAAAAGTTGCACATTAAACTGACATAATTCCTTTGAAAAACATGACATCATTAAACAGATGAAGTGCACACTGGTGAGGTCATGACACTTTTGTACACAGTGAAAAGAGATCACGAACATTTATTTTTTGTTAAAATCCAATTTTAAGCACAAAGCAAACATGGAAGTTCACATCAATACAGCCTCAGTGAATTAATTTGATTAAAAAACACTCAAAAAAAAAACCCACACGCAAAAATGGTGTGAAAAGCCAACTTACCTTCTGGTATCCCCACTCAATCCAGCCAGCCTGAGAAGCAGTTGCATTTACAAGAACCAGTGAGTCAACATGATCAGGATACATCAGCTACAAAACAAATAGTAAGGACATTATAATATGTGTCCACATCCCAATACCACTGCAGCCTAGGACCCCAAATTCCAGAGTACATAGTGCATACAAGCCCGTACGCAGGGGGTTGCGACGGGTGCACACGCACCCCTAAATCTGTCGAGGTCCATAAATGAAAATTTGGATTGACGCTAATTTACTACAATAACGTTAAAAACGAAAATAAAACATTCGGGCCTTAACAAATGCACCCCCCCATGAGAAAATCCTGTGTACAGGCCTGGCAGACATACCCAGCTTATAACATGATAAGAAAAACTATCTGGCCACAACCCAAAACAATAAGAACAGAATTTTGGTGTGACAAAAGATACCCTGGTACTGACTGCAAAATACATGGAGACAGTTTGTAATGATACTGTGCAATCTCTAGTAATGATTATTCCCTGCATTATGCAGTTGGAACACTCCCACATAAAGAGTTATGTCAATAAAGTGAACATCATATGAACATTGTAAAACGTTACTTTTAAATTATTTTTTGTCTTGCAAGTCACTGGCTCCTAAGTAAGTGTTAAGAAACACAACAGTGAAACTCCTGCTATAGATGCTTGGAACATTTGAAATGGATTACAGAAGGAGAAAAAGCAGAATTTATCAAGACATTTTAGAAGAATTGGAGATAAAATAAAAATATTTATATGATAAAAATATAAATAGATGTCAAAAGCTATTTTAAAGATATAGATATACTTACAGCGTAACGTGACAAGACGTTTGCTCCAGCTCCGACACCAAAACCGATAAACCTTTTCATGCTGAAAAAAACATCAAATATCACTAAATCAACATGTATATCACACTAAGTACTGAACATAAATATAGGATATTTCAAGATTTATTTTACATAAATTCCAGTGAAAATTAATATATATAATTCTGTTATAATAACTCAATAATGAAGGTCATTTTTGTAAGAGCACTAAAGTGCAATTCAAAAATGTTCTAACTCATTTTTGATTATTACTGGAATGAAATTCTTAAATTGTATTTACCATTAAGATGACATAATACTGTATACAAACAATATGCATAATGAAAGAAAAAAAAGTGCCTTCTGTAGATGAAATGTGTTCATTTGGTTAAATATAAAACAGATTCTCAGGAATAATGAAACAGACTATACAAGTATGTAAATTTGTTACAGCTAATCTCATTAGAGATCAACCCTCAATCAAGCCTGCATGGTGAACAGTCTGGCAGTAGACTACATAATATATTCCATTTCAAAATTCCAAAATGAAAAATGTCTATAAAAGGTAACTTAGAATTTCGTTATGTATATTGTTTGAATGTAGTATTACATGTAGGTAATCATAATGTTAAAAGTAAAGTTTGTTTTATTTAACGACGCCTCTAGAGCACATTGATCTGATCATCCGCTATTGGACGTCATACATACATACATGTATGGTCATTCTGAAATGTCTTTAGTGGAAACCCACATAGGCTACTCCTTCTGATAAGCAGCAAGGGATCTTTTATAAGCACCGTCCCACAGATAGGACAGCACATACCACGGCTTTTGATAAACCAGTTGTGGACCATTGGTTGGAACGGAAAATAGCACAAACTGCAAATGGGTCCACTGAGAAGGATCAATCCAACCACCAACCGGTTCACAGGCAGACTGTTTGAGCTAGATCCCACTCCCTCATAATGGTAATACAGTTTTTAAGTTTTCATACCTAGGATATTTATGAATTAAAAATGTGCGTGTATTAACGAAAAATTATATTTTCTGTTCCAACCAGTGGTCCACAACAGGTTCATCAAAGGCCGTGGTATGTATTGTAGCCTATATGGCAGAAGCAGGTTTCTTTTAAAATAAATGTTAGAATGACCATATGATTGACGTCCAATAGTCGATAACATAAAAATCAATGTGCTCTAGTGGGGTCATTAAATAAAACAATTTTTTTAACTAAAAATTAATTGCATTTTAATAAAGATTGTACAAATTACTTGTAATGCAGTACGACACTGTGAACACACTCTGCCAGCTGGTCCATGGTCGGGTACACAAACCTACAATATAAACAATATTTCTTCAATCTAGTCAAAATATTCAATAAAACTTCAATTATACAGTAATTAAACTGTACTCATTAATGGAAAAGCTTCATAAATTTTTAATGGTGTAATAAAAAGTTTGTTTCTTTTCTAAGTTGACATTGAAAAACACTTGTCTAACCATAAATATAGCTCAGCAGTAAAAGAAAATATAAAAAATAAAACTCACATTTATATACACATAAAAATTGATTTTAAATCTATAAATTACTAATGAATGTGCAATGCTATGCACTAAACAGTAGTTTTACAACTACCATGGTACCAAACAGTTGGTGTCTATATTCAAGTCAAGGTAAAACTCAAATTTTAGGATGTTAATCATAATCAAACTACACATAATAAAAGAAATATGTTAAATAATTAACTTGTATTTGACTCATATATGTACCAGCGTTAGTTTAAATTAGCATTTGGAAACATCCTGATAAATATATCTAATACAAAAATCATACATGCATTATGATTAGTTTAAATTAGCATTTGGAAACATCCTGATAAATATATCTAATATAAAAATCATACATGCATTATGGTTAGTTTAAATTAGCATTTGGAAACATCCTGATAAATATATCTAATATAAAAATCATACATGCATTATGGTTATGACATTACGTGTATATAAGAGTTAGAGTCTATACAAATTACATGCAGTTTTAGTCACAATGTTACTAAATGTAAACATTAATCATTATATATAAATATTATACATAACATTAAACATATTGTAAGAAACATCTCATGTATTATAAATTGTTATCTTTTTAATGGAGTAAACAGATGGGTTATGGAGAAAAAAGAAGTTCTTATTACCAACGATTTCACTGCTTATATATTAACATACCAAAACATCTTTATAGATAAACAAGAAGTAGGGGCTTTTTTTTTGTATCTAATTCATAACTTTTAATTTATACATTCGTTTGACTAAATTATGGTTAGAATATTTCACGGAAACAAGAATGGAATGAATCCAAGACATTCTGAGAGAAGTACACCAAACAACAATCAATTAAAATAAAAACATACCATGCATCCATTTAATATGAACAAGGGCGAAAATCCATTCCTGAAAGTGTGGGGGGGAGTGGGGACAACACACCCTTGTCCAAAAAGTGGAGACGACGGACCATTCCACTGCCCCCCTCCCCCCCACATCCCTCACCATTATAGACAACTTGTGTACTTTGGTATATTTGCCCTAAGACGACTTGGTTTAAAGTGTTATATTGATACAATAAAGAGAAATACTGGTAAAGATTATTATTTAGGCATTTTAATTTAATTGAAATTTTCAGTTTTTCTAAGTTAAAAGTGTGGGGGGGGGGGATAAATATATAGGTGTTCCCCCTGTCCAAAAAGTGTGGGAACATGTCCCCTGCCCCCCCTCCCCTCTCCAGGAATTACGCCCATGAATACATTTAATACAACAACTAAATACAGGGTTTACAAAAACAGAAACAAAATATCCAATCCATAAATTGAAACAAAAAAGGAAGTAATATTTAAAATATAATTTAATCTGTGAGTCAATGACATTCAGTGGTTAGATTTAAAAGTTAATAGTTAAAATTGTTAACAGTAAATATGAAATGCCATTGATTAAAATGGTTAAAAGTTAATATGTAAGTAGGTTATCAGAAGTCTTAGAATTAATCCAATATTAGGAGCTTTCCTTTCCATTTAGAAACTGCAGCAGTTGTCCTCTAGTGGTATCTTTAACTCCCCCCTCTCCCTTCCCCCCCCCCAAAAAAAAAAGAACCTATCCAAACTGTGGACTGAAACACTGGCCACTTTCCATTTTCTGGGGAGTGTGAGAATGAAGAGGATTGGGGAGAAAAACTTTTCAAAAACAGATGGAATAAAAAAAAGCAAAAAATATACAATCCCATTCTTTAAAAACATTCAAACTTAAACAAAAAACACTGTGTCAAAAACAACAACAATAGTTAGTTTGTGACATTTTGAGAAAAATAAGTACAAAAGTAGAAAAACACAACATTCAAAGATCACTGCATTTTGAAAGAATAAAGGAATATGTTCTGTGAATTTTCATTGTTACCAACAAAATCACTTAGTCCCAACTCCCAAAAGCCATAATATACTCCTGACAGCCATAATGTGACAAAACATATTAATTTTGTACACCAAAAAATAATAAACACTTTTTTTCATGTGAAAGGTTATTAAATTCAAACTAAATAAAAATTTTAATATGTCATGCGGAATACATATACCTCAGCTAAATTCTTTTATTTTCTAGTTGCAAACTTGTCATTACAAACTAAGTTTGAATTTGAGGTGAGATCCACCAGATAAAAAAAAAAAGGACGTAATTAAATTAATAACAATGGATTTTAATAGTATAGACTTCATGGCAATTGAACTGTAACCATGATAAAAACAGGTTTGTAACCTATAGGTTATTAGGTTTATATTTTGTGTTAACCTCTGAAATGGGGAGGGGCTCAAAACTAAATTTAGAAATACTATTAATAGTGAAAAGAAAACCTGATCCTAACTGTGTCCAGATCCCATTAACAATTCTCTAGATACACCTACAAATGTATGAAGTATACAATCAAACCCAATTTAATGGCTCTCTTTTATTTAAAAAAAAATTCCTCTCCAACAAAACAAAACACAACAAAAAAACACCACATGAAAACCAGATCAAGATGAATATAAGGTTAAACAAAAATTTAATCGTCCCTTTTTTAACAAAAAAAAAGAAGCAAACCACCCCCCTCCCCTCCAAAAAACATATCCATCAACCCACCAAAAAATTAATAAAAAAAGAAATACATGTAAGTACATGTTGGTGAATTAACTAAACTTAGTTAAGATCTAAGAAGCATGGTCAGAAAGTGATGGTGATAGAGCACAAAGAGTTACAGCAGAAATAGGTGTGACGTCGCATCTCCAGAGTGGTCACCATAGACTATGGTGATAGTTATCAGTGACCACTTAAACATACCTCTGACCTAGAGACTCGGGATTACCCAGGGCATCCTGTCTGTTGACGAGTAAGAAATATTTATATATATATTAAAAATATTTCAATAAGTCTGTAATAGATACACTAGAAAAGGTAAAAGGATAGCAGTTTTGGTTAGTGGACAAAAAAAATGTCAGTCTGTGAACATTAAAAAAAAAATTGTAGTCAGTCTGTGGACATTAAAAAAATTGTAGTCAGTCTATGGACAATTAAAATAATTTGTAGTCAGTCTATGGACAATTAAAAAAAATTGTAGTCACTCTATGGACATTAAACAAAAATTGTAGTCAGTCATTGGACATTAAACAAAAATTGTAGTCAGTCTATGGACATTAAAAATAAAATTGTAGTCAGTCTATGGAAAATTAAAAAAATTGTTGTCAGTCTATGGACATTAAAAAAAACCTGTAGTCAGTCTATGGACATTAAACAAAAATTGTAGTCAGTCTATGGACATTAAACAAAAATTGTAGTCAGTCTATGGACATTAAAAATAAAATTGTAGTCAGTCTATGGACAATTAAAATAATTTGTAGTCGGTCTATGGACATTAAAAAAAAACCTAGACCGGAAATTCAAAACTAAATGAAGTCAGTCTGTGGAAAATTTAAAACAAATAATTGTAGTCAGTCCATGGACATGTCAGTTCATGGACTGTTTAACTAAGGTTTGATTTCTTATTCATGGTCTGAACTGTTTAAAGCTGCTTGGAGCTGATTTAAATTAAACAGTTTGAACTGCGATTAATGCTTGAACTGAGAAATCGACCCTGAAACAATACTAATGAATAATGGTGATGTTACATGACTTGTACTGTATGCACATTAAATATTTTCTAAATATGTACATTGGAGAGGGCCTCATGGGAGACCAGTTATGTTACAAAATGTATTACCCTCTGAAAATAACATATTATTATTGTTACTAAAATAAAAGAAACTTATTTTAATGCTATCACTCATTAAGAACTTGATAATGATAAGAATACCTGTCCTTTTTGTCATACATATTTAACTCTTATCAAATTTTAATTGTGAACAATGATTCTCCACCTCAGTGTGTTCGGTTGGTTGGTTGGCTGCATTTATTTTCATGTTTATATACAATTAACGTTCAAGCATGCTGTCCTGGGCATACAACTCAGTTTCCTGTCTGTATGTCCAGGACAGAGGTTAGTGTTAGTAGGAGAAACGAAATTTGCTACTGCCACACTAATGCGGCTACTCTTATCGATAAACAGCAAGGGATCTTTAATGTGCACTATCCCACAGACAGAACAGCACATACATGTACCACAGCCTTTGTTAAACCAGTTGTGGATCACTGGTCGGTGTAAGTGGCATAGACCTACCCACTGAGCTTTGTGGAGCACTCACTCTTAGTTGGAGCTAATATCGAGATAAAAAATCCTATGCCTCTACTGAGATTTGATCTCAAAACCTATCAGTCAATAGTTTAACCACTGTGCCACGTAGGCCGATAATGATCAGTGTGATCATTATCAGTGTACTTTTTATACTGAGGATGCAAAATGAGTTCATTTACAGCCAGTTTTAGACTATTTATTATTTGATGGAATGTTTAAAGTATTGTACCATGGAGTAATTTTATAAACAGTTTACACTAATTTTTTCTTTTACACCACTGTATAGTCCTTGGCGGTATGGGTCTTACCTCCCCTGATAAATTATCTCCCTTGATTAAACGTACTTCCGGAGAGGAGACAATGGGCCAGAATGGCATCTGACAAAGGGATATCTGAAGCGTGTAATATTGCTTTTACTTCTTATGCTATCCAATCTATCATTAAACATTTACTTTACTCACTTTTCTAACTTCTGTTTGATAGTCTTACAGATAATTCAAATTATACAGAAAGATATTAAAAGAAACTAAAATACATTACAAAGGTTAAAAATCAGTATCAGTGAAATTAACATCAAGAAATAAATGTTAGTTATCAATTACAACAAGAGTTAGTAGTTATCCACAATGCATTTCTGCAAACTAATAATCAACATTAGCATGACATTAATTCTGACAAAAATGTATTGTTTTTTAATATCAATAAAAAGTAACAAGAAACTCAAAATCTAACAGAAGCATGTATATTTACATGTAGGTATGAAATATTTATGAGTGTATCCACCTACGCACCGTCTTGAACTGGTAAAGAAGCCTTTTGGGAACCTATTTTTCCCCAAAAGGGGAGAATTCTCAATCCTTAAATAGATATAGACAGGAAAAATATAAGTTATTGATTTTAATTATAGTCAGTCAATTATGAAATTAGTCCTGCATGTTAGTGGCACCTTTGGGTGCAGTTTTTAGTTAAAAGTGTCTTTCTGGTTATTTAATACATTTAATTATCATGTCTATGCAGTCACTGCTTTTTTAACTGTAAGTTAATATCTTGATTGCATTAGTTTCATGGTATATGTTTTTCGTTTATATTAGTTAGCTTCAGACCTAGTGAATAAAAATCCAATCTTAGGATCTAAGGAAGTAGCATATAAAAATTGGTGTATTTATTCAATCTATCTTCAATATTCTGTCTTTCATTCCAACTGCCTGATATTAACAGCCCATACAAGATATGTTCCAGTGTAAAAATAAATTGTGAGATAAAATATTTGAATCAAATTTATGAAGCCTGTTTATCACTTACACACAAATGCAACTACATAATACTTTATATTTACAATGCTTAAACACACGTGTTTAACAAACATTATGAAGTTTTCTTTTTGTTAAAGGCCTATGACAAAAATTTCAAGAAAGAGTTTGTGTTTTTATTTTTAATTTCTGCTGTGTCAATTTTTTTTATTTATATATTTTTTGCCTTTACATCTTTATCACTTAAAAATATACCTGCTGACCAGTCACAACTTTTTCTATCTAAAACCATTAGTGTCTGTAATATTTACTTTTACACCTGTGTGTAAGTACACCTGATAAACATACTGGATAGAATTATCTCCACCATGAGGAATCATGCCATACAATTAGACTACGGTTAACAAAACACATTTTTCTACACATTCTGTTAGTACCACATGCCCTTAATACTTAATACTGAACAATATTGTTGTTAGTTACATTTTACGTAACAATTACTAATCATTATATCAAAACATGTTAACAAAATATTGCATGTATTCATAAATTAAATACTCTTCTACAGTCATCATTAAAAAAATTAAAAGATTTTTTTGTTTATTTAAGGTATCCGAAGCTAACAGAAAAATTAATTTTAACCTAATTGGTATGAACTTGCATATAAGCAAAACTATCACTAATTTAAGAAAAAGCTGCTTAAAGCTCAGTACATAATGTTTAAGTGATCTCTGCATAAATATACATACTCAGGTTTCAGATGCATTGCACCTTCTTCTTGGCCAGGTGCATTCAGGTGGTACACACAGAAGTGTCGAAGTATGGGCTGCATTTCTGTGAAACCGAAGAACCCTTGGAAACAGGTGACATCTGCAAAACAAAAACAAAAACTCTTTTAGATATACTTTGTTTTACTACAGTATGGCAGAGCAGCCATTACAAACAGCCCATCAGATGACAAACCATTTTTGTTTTGGTATTTTTGTTTAAAGACACCACTAGAGCACAATCATTTATTACCGTATTCATCGGCTATTCGATATCAAATATTTGGTAATTCTAGTATCATTGGCGTAGCTTGGGTCTTTCTTCTAGTGAGGCAACTCTTTGACAAAGGTTTTTATTTCTCGTATTTTAATCAACTTTTATAACATTAAAAAAATTTCTGCATAAAAATCCAGTGAGGCAGTTGCCTCATTGCCTGAATGGATGCTACTCCACTGTATAAAATTCTAGTGAGGCAGTTGCCTCATTGCCTGAATGGATGCTACTCCACTGTATAAAATTCTAGTGAGGCAGTTGCCTCATTGC
>JAULBS010024725.1:0-10556 GCA_032355785.1 Symmetromphalus regularis
GTATTTCCTTCTTCAGGCAGGAATATCTGATACTTCTGAACACAAGAATATAGAACAAATTGGCGTATCATTTGGACAGTGGCACCAAGAACAGGTATGTCATAAAGTATATTATAACCATAAGACACAACACAGCCGGTTTCATATCAAAGTGTTATGACCCAACACCTGCGAATAATCGGATTGGACAAAAACGCTTTTGAGATGACGTCACAATGATTCAGGTCTCCAGAATTGAACATAGATGCTATTTCTTGGTTAGTAAAAGCTGAAAGAACGATTATTAAAGTTAATGTTAGGTAATAATAGGATATTAAACTGATTCCATTTGATATCAAGATTATGTTGCAAGTAAAATAACATTAATATATCAGAACATTTAGCGAATGACAAAATAAAATTATTTCTCTTGAGACATAAACTTAGTATGAAATGGAATCAGTTTAAGGTCCTATAAGTAATGTTGGTGTTCACGTCAAGACAATGCGAGTGATTGTATTTACAATATCAGATGTAATAGTCTTATTCTTTGATTTGCAGGATGATATCGCAAATTGCTACGGACAGCCAGATGAAGTCAGATCTGATATCAGGGACAACAAGTGTACATGGCTCATTGTACGAGCACTCGAAAAGGCGGACGCCCAGCAGAAACAGATATTACAGGTAACACATATTACGAATAACTAATATAAATAACTAATATGAAAGATAACAGATATTACAAACAACTAACATAAATAACTAATATGAAGGGTAACAGATACTGCAAAAACTAATATTACTAACTAATATGAAAGGTAACGGAGAGATTACAGACAACTAATATAAATAACTAATATGAACAATAACAGAGAAATATAACAGACAACTAATATAAATAACTAATATATATATATATATATAACATTTACTATACATACACGTACTGAGTTTGTTTAAAGCACTGCAGATATATTAACACAATATATGTTGTTGTTATAGGACAACTACGGACAGAAGAGCTCAGACAGTGCTACTAAAGTGCTGGACGTCTTCAATCAGCTCAGTCTTCTCGAGGATGGTCAACAGCATCAGACAGAGCGCTATGAGGGGATGATGTCGTTAATCACCAACTACAATGGCGCCTTCTCGAAAACCCTGCTCACCGACCACGCCAACTACATGCTCAACAGAAAATACGTGTGATCCTATTTGGAAACCTATCAGTACAAATATTCATACGCGAGTTCTTGACTACACTGCTAGTGATTTATCGGTGTACTATACTCAACACAACTACTGATGAGTCATCTATATCGTACAAATGTATATTTTCTCAACAATGGAGAGCTGACATTGTAATATTTAACAACAGTTGATGCGTATGTTCTTCTTTATATATGCAGATAAACATATGTAGTTGTGATCGTGTATTATGTTTTTGGAACTATTTTTTTTCTGTTACCAGGTTCTATTAATATTTGATTCATCTTTACATGCCTCTTTTCAAAACTGATAATCAGTTTTGCAGTTTGGTTAGATGTAGCGCCCGCGAGTACTAGCTTTTACTGAACGTAGCGATGTTTCATTTTTAATGTGTGTTTTATTTTTTGATGTGGTAAACTGTTAATAAAAATAATTCTAAAAATTCTAACCTATAATGATTTTGGAGTAAAAGTAATTTTTACTGTATCTAATATGCGATAACATACTGAACTATTGCTTACTGTGCATACTGCGAATGTGTATGTACAAGTCTTTAATAATAATACACATGATTTTATTGAAACATTTTGACTGACAGAATGGATGGAATTAATTCATTACGATACATACATGATATATCAGTTGTCGTTGATAGTGTGACAGAACAACTATCAGGTTTTTGTTTTGTTTATCAGTTGTCAAGAATAAAACTACCCCCATCCCGTCTTTAAAGACAGCGACGTTAGATGATTGTATCCGTTTATGATTAACATTTGGTACTAAAAGCTTATAAAGACTGAGCATACCAGTCCAAACCATCAGTGCTAAATGGTTAACACGATATTAAATTTTTAATAAAATAAATAAATAAATAGAATCAATGATGTTGCTGCATTTAGAATAATAATGATTACAAAAATTAACATAAGTGCAAATAAAATCGCTGATTAAATTGTGATCACAAATGCGTATATCCAGTCACTCGACATTAATAAAAAGATCTACACACAACTAATCTCCACTCGGATGATTTCCACACATCATATCTGAACACAGCTGATCGGCATACAGGTATCTAACATGATATTTACTAATCTTAATAATATACTCAACCAAAAAAGAAAGTAAGCATGAAAGCAATAGTCATTTATTTCATAAACCAGACGACATGCATGGAAAAAATTCTGGAATTTGATCACCACACCATTTAAAAGGATGTGTGTGTGTGTGTGTGTGTGTGTGTGTATGTGTGTGTGTGTGTGTGTGTGTATGCAGTAATATCACAAGTTATACACGTATTTCCTGCCAATGGACCACTGATGTGACCAACCACCCCAAGAAACAAAAACAAAATATTTCAACATGCATAGTTTCTTTTTTGTTTCATTATATTTTGCCTACATCATGACATACACGATTTCACATTCATATCTTTATTGCAAGATATTGTATAAAGAGCAATCGTTTTACAAAGCTGAACAATTTAAAAGATTTGTACATTTCTAAGTTAAAACTTAACAGCATAATGCCACATTCTATTGTAGCTTTCAGTGTTTGGGGTATAAAACTAGTAACATATGTTTTCAATATCGTCATAAGGTGGATTTTATATCGGAGGGGCATCCACTGATTTTATATTGGGGACAACCACACTATCTTGAGTCCATTAATTACAAGATAGACTAATATAAACGATGGTAGGGACAAAAAGATGACTGGGGAACGCATTTCTGTTCATAACATTCGTATTGTTGGATGTCAATGGTTAACAAAAATGGCAAGTGAAAAGTGCCAGATATCTTTTTTTTTTAAAATTTATTTATGTATTATTATTATTTCTTTCATAGAAACTATTTTCATAAAAGATTTGTATTAAACTTTAAAAGTAATGTTATAACTAGAAACGAGATGGCCTCTGTCATGCCACTGTATCTACCAATATATCTAAAATAGAAAATTATATCAACAATACTGAAATTATCTATCTCCCTAGTTGTTCTTATTCACTATTATAACTTTCTATCTGAAACAATCATATTGCTTAATATATAATACTAGCTTTCAAAATGGTGCCCAGCACAGTTGTATCAGAAAATGGTGTACTACACTGTCGCCAGGACATGTTTGAAAACAGTCTACCACAAAACAGAAACAGTGGCGGATCCAGAAACTCCATTTGAGGGAGGGGGCAATAATATGATGCCGGATTCTTTAACGTTAAAAATAAATAATAGTAATTTAAAAAATGTTATAATCGCAAAATTTAGATCCGCCACTGAGAAATGTGTTGTGTCAAACATATCTTGAAATATTACTTTTGTAGGTAAACTATTTATACTTAAAATTGATTTTATAATTTATTTAATTAGATGTATTAAATAATCTGCGCACGTTTAATTTGGTGTTCATTAGTATATATACAGCTAAACATGGATCAGGTTAACGCACTTGATATTGACTTGTTACATCGATATTCACAAGTCGTTTACAGGCAGTCAGCATCGTTTTCTCGTTAAATCACACTCACTGAACACTGTATAAATAACGAGTTACTCAAAAACATTCTTGTCAGCTTGTCGTGAGCTCAGTGTAATTAACATTTAATGAAATATTCCATGCATGATACAACGTTGCATGGTAATACATAAAAATTCTTAATGGTAATTTTGCATGTTACTTCAAGTTAGTAAACAGAAAAACAAGCATGCAATGCTTCTATAAGTTCTAACAAGCATCTCGGGTAGATCAAAGTGTCTGTTGGCTCCTTTGTAGATTTGAGAGACTACACAGAACCGCCTATTGAGACACACCCCTTAGTAGCAACACAAATCAATAAATTAAGGACAAAACAACCAGATCCATACTGAACACGAAGACCACTTTTAGCCAGCGTTATAACAACATTTTCAAGGTTTGTCTTTATTACTCTTTAGAATGAACGTTATTGGAAATTACTCTTTTTATTATCCCACAAAGTATATACACAATAAAACCGGTAAAACAGTTACCGTGTTCAAAACTTTACACAATACCAGTTCTGTATCCAGTAACCGTCATCGATTTAAAGCATATTGGACACATACAGCGTAACGATAACGTTATGTACGGTTTGAAAGACCTTTCATCACACGGTACGCAGCTATGGGTAGCAGTCTAAAGACTAGTGACGTTAGGTAGTCGCGGAAGCTACTTCTATCCTTCCCCATTAATGAAACAAGTCGGGAGATATATTTCAGTAATTTTAGATTTACGTTACGCATGAGCGTGTGTCGTCAACGTTCTCTCTCTGTAACATCCCTCTAACTTTTTAATAACAATATATCATCGTGTACATTTAATTTTCTTCTAAAGGATATACATGTAAGTTACTGTGAAATAATTTTAGAACTCGGTGAGTTATCTTTTGAATAAAAAAAGGAGTAACATTTTACCATTACACGTTTTATTTGACAGTAATAATTAATGCTTAAATGGAATAGAAACTGATAGACGAATTATCACATTGAAAATGGTATATCTGTAAAAGTTCATACATTTTGACATAGAAATATCAAATAAAACACCAAAAACGTAACATTCGTCAAACTGAATGAAACGAACACTAAGCATATTATTATTATTATTATGATAATAAAATGGCTGACTGTAATTGGCATTCGTAACATCACAAATTACTATATATATTAACATAACACCATATAAAGATTTATAATAATAATAATAATAAATAAATAAATAAACAAGTATGTTTAACAGATTTGTTTGACCAGGCAGTAGTTACGTGTTACTATCGCTATCAGTATCGTCACTATTACCACGTGCATCACTATCTTCAATACTCCCATCAGAACTGATGTCGTCACTGTTACTGTTATCTTCTTCAGTGTCTACAGTATTGCCATCCGAATCACTGACTGTTGCACTGTGAGAACACTCAACAGAGCTGCCATGCTGACAAACACTTTCATCGTCACTTCCACGTGACTCGACATCATTGCTATCGTCATCACTGTCAACTTTCTTCTTTCTATTATTGGGAGACGTTTTTTTGACATTTTTGTTGCAAGTGTTAAATATGACATCACCTTTCTCACTTTTATCATTAGTTTGAGAAGCATCATCATCTTCATCATCATCTATATCATTAACAACAGCATCGTTCTCATTGTCTTTGCATTCATTATCAGAATCATCCTGTTCCCTTAAGTTTTCCTTAGTTTCGGAATCATCATCTTCTTCACTACTCTGGCCATCATTATTCAAATTATCATCATCTTCTTCACTACTCTGGCCATCATTATTCAAATTATCATCATCTTCTTCACTACTCTGGTCATCATTAGTCAAATTATCATCATCTTGTCCACTAACATTTCCCTTGGCCACAGAATCACTGCCATCCTTTTGTGAGTCTTTATCTTGAATAACTGAATCAGCATCCTCTCCTTCACTATCACTGTTATTAGTAACAGAGTCGTCTTGTTCAGTAATGGTTTCCTCAGAATTAGAATCACCTTCTTCTACATCAGTGTTTTTGCCATTAGAATTATTATCACCATCAACTTTATCGCTACTAAGAGACTGACCACCTTTCATTTTACGATCATTATCAATGGATAAAGAATCACCATCATCATCTTGACTGTCATTACCATCAGTAATAGAGCCCTCGCCATTCTCTTCATCACTGTCTTGATCAGATCCATTGTCATTTTTATTACAATCATCTTCGTCATTGTCATCACTGTCATTATGATGGCAATCTTCCTCCTCTTCCTCCTCATCATCAAGACTATGATCACAAACAACATTATCTCTTTTAACATTTTTACTTTGTTTTGCATTTTTCTTCTTAATTTTCTTGGCTTTAATTGTTTTCTTGGTAATATTTTTATTTTTAGGTGTTTTCTTGATAATTTTATTATTTTTAATTTTGTGGCCATCTTCGTTTTTACTGTCAGTACTATCACAGCTCTCAGTAAACACACTTCCAACGTCAGTAACGTCACTCTGGTTGTCGTCATTGCTTTCATAGCTATCACTGTTTTCTTCCTGTTCATCTTTGTTATCACTTTCACTTTGTTCATCATCATCATCATTACCTTTATCATCATCATTGTCACCACTCACTGTTACATGATTTTCAGTACTAGAAAAACCGTTGATACTTTCTTCATTAGTATCAACACTGTCGTCATCTTTATTTGTATTTGAATCATCTACAGCATCTTCGACAATATATTTACTGTTGGTTGCATTTCTGTGTTTGCCGTCTTTAGCAACATATTTTTTTCTAACACCAATATTAGTGTTATCTTCTCCTCTGTGTTTCTTCTCATTAATATTTATTTCATGTTTGGAACTAGTTTGAACAGCTTCACGTTCTGCATCAGTAAATCTCCGAGATTTTGCAGAAACACTGCGGTTAAGCTTTGGTCTGCCATCGTGTTGTCTGTGTTTGTATTTAGATGAAATAGATGTAGAATCTTCAGACTGTGTTGATGCAGATTCCAGTAATGCGCTTGTTTCAGTACCAGACTGCGAATTTGCTTCATCACTGTTTATATCTCCTTGAGATTCTACATCATCATCCGACAGCACACCTAATGATGCCGTGGATTCATCTGACAGTGACTCGTCAAGGTGATCTCGTAATACTTCGGATATCTGGCTACATTGACTGCTAGCCACCTCTGTTCCATGAGTTCTACATTCCCGTTCATATAAATTTCGTATAGCTTCCTCTACCGTAGAAACGTGCGATTTAGACGAATCTGTTTCATGTTTCGTATCTTTTGCAGAACGATCACTGTTTGTCCTTGATAAAGTTCTGAAACTAGACTGCTTATTAATGCTTGTTGGTGAATTTCTGTTACGATCTTGGTAAGGTATTGGGTGGCGTGGATGTTGTGTATTGCTATGACCAGAGCTATAGTTTGTCATATTGTGTGAAGAAACACTTTTATTATCGCCATCAACTGTAGGTTTATTGTTACTTCCAAATATCAATGAGTGTGATGAACATCTTGACTCCATCCTAGTGGCATGTTCATGAGTTTTGGAATCCTTACATTTCGAACATGGTGTGTCAGATCGTGAGTCTTCTTCAGGTAATGGGGATTGTCTGTGAAGGTCTTGTGTGTCCACTTCTACTGTTTCAACAGTGTGACTATGTAATGGATAAATACTAGTTGTGACAGAATGTTCACTTTCTTCAGCAAGCCTGTTATCCATTTTATTAGTTCCGTCATCAGCCAGAATAGTTTCTGACCAGGCTTCTGTCTGAGACTTTTCGTCTCCGTGTACAATTTTATAGATTGGCTGATTTCTTGCTAGTGCCATGTGCATTACAAAACGAGCGTCTTTTTTCACCATTGGCCTGTGCTTAATATTTTTCCGAACAGGATTATCCTTCCTTTTCTTCATTTTATCCAGATAATCCTTGGATACAAGGCAGGCTCTGAAGCAGCCCTTACACTTATATGGACATCCTGCGCTATGCTTGAGATCGCCGTCTTCACAATATAGAAGTGGTCGTAGCATTGAACCCTTATAGCTCTGAATGCTGTCTGACATCTCCCAGTCCATATCACTGTGTGACGTCATCATCTTCCTGTGGTACGCTGATTTGGCCCTCCAGTAGAATGCTGGACCTCGTTTTGACACAGGAGTCTTTGGGACATCACTTATTACATTCGGAGGAGCCGATTTAGCTCGTTTACTGAGCGCCTGTCTGCCACCAAATAAATCCCTTGAGATCAGATCTGAATGTAACCGATTAGCAGACATTATTTCGCGTCTGCTGGTTTTACAAGCTGTCTCAGAGTCGTTCGGTTTGGAATTTTTATTCAAATCTAGAGATCGTATCGTTAGTTCTAAATTTGGATGTCCATAATTTTCACAAGATCGTTGAAGTGCAGGTCTTTTGAAGCCTCTGTCGTTAAAAGACGTGTTCGGTCGGCCGGCTGAAGTAAGTCGGGTTGCAGGTCTATGAGTGTTATTACTGGGTACAGACATTTCACTTTTGGGTCTAGGTCGTTCTTCGGGTGTTCTGTCTCCAAACCGTTTCTTGATATGAATTCCCTGAATCACTTCGTCCCTATCCAGTCCTTTAGGGGACGGGTGGTGTCGTACAATCATAATACTACCAGAACTTTTAGGTCGTTGTGGTAGCGGAGTCTGGTCTCGGTCGTCGTGGTTTATTCGAATTCCGACAGGACTAAGCCACGAGTTGGCACTCACGCCGTTAAACACGACATATGGCTTTCCCTCAGAGCCAGCCACTCGAAATTTGTACAGCACATGGCTGTTTTCTGTGTTCATCATATTGAGTTTAGTCCTATCAAGATCTGAACTGCACCTATTTTCTGTGTTCATCATATTGAGTTTAGTCCTATCACTATCTGTACAGCACCTGTTTTCTGTGTTAATCATATTGAGTTTGGTCCTATCACCATCTGTACAGCACCTGTTTTCTGTGTTAATCATATTGAGTTTAGTCCTATCACCATCTGTACAGCACCTGTTTTTCTGTGTTCATCATATTGAGTTTCGTCCTATCAAAGTCTGTACACTACGTTCCTCTCAATATATCAACGCTATTTGACAGTCTGTAAGTCTGATTGTTTTCAATGGTCATCATTTTTAGTTTTTGTCCTTTCACATAAAGATGTGGACACTTTCACATTCCATTTTCAGTTGCAATAAGCACATAGGTATGTGTTTGTTTGACTTGAACATAGCTGTGTTGATGAATGTTTATTTACACGTCACTATTCCGTAACAGCATAAACATTGTATTATTTTCATATTATCCCATAGCAACACAAACAATATAGTATTATTTTCATACTATTTTAAACTATGTTACATAGTAGTGTTATTTTAAAGTATTCCCGAGAGACTCTAAATGATATTTTGGGGTTTCTCAGAATATCCCATAGCAACAAATACTAACACAACTTTAGAGACCATCCGAAGAATGAAATGCTTATGAATTTTCTCACACCTTTGTTGCGACTTCTAAATCACACAAATAGTTTTCTGATTAGCCAGCGGAATCGATTGGGCGCTCTAGCTGTGGCCACATCACCAAGCACTCGCTCCATTTGGGCTGCAGATCCAGTGTTTGTGATGGGCGCGCTCAGTTGAAGCAGACGAGAATAAACAACCCTCAGTAAGAGCGTTACTACCGGTATTTGACAAGCTTTTCATGCGTGTCTTAATTACCCGGGTTGGCGCGCAAAAATACACAATGTGTCTGGACGGTGCTTTCTGGTTCCTCATCGATCGCTCGTGGCTGATCGCAATTTAATGACTTTAGCTGCAGGTAACGACTTAATACTGTAACTAGCTTCCAGCGCCGACAAGGAATCAACAGTCTCAGTTCCATAGGTTCAGAAATTACATAAGAAAAGAAAATATCGTTTTTCGTATTATCTGTTTAAATGTGAGAAAAATGCATCTTAAAGAATGGTAAATGTTCTAATGATTATGAACTCTTGGAATGAATCCTCGAGATCAATCTTGTTATTCCCATCAAAAGAACTGATACTAGGAATTAGAAATGGTAACGTTAAGTATAGAAAAGATGATGATTATATAATAATTTAAAGTGATTCCACAGTGTTATCCTCTTAAAATGTCAAACGTTTTCTGAACTGAAATGACGAAAACAATGAATTCCGGCGTCGCTACATCAGAATTACGTAGTACTACGTCATAATGACGTCGTATAGAGTCTAAAAGCAACCAGTTAGAAGTTTGCAGTACATTGAAATTCTGGGCGACGGCCTTATTGGATTTATGTAAATTAACAACTTTCATGGGGTCAGACAAGTGGAGAGTTTTATGTTATGATCAGATAAACAGTATAAAGAAAAAAAGAAAATAAAAACACATTTGACCTAGGTTCCTCCATGACTTTACTGGACTAGGCCTATTTCACGACATTCCCAGGAAATGCTGGCATAGTCCACTAAAGATGCTATTTATATGCTGTTTATTAGACACACATAATATAGTAGTTTATAGGGGTACAAAGATACAGCCAAAACCGTATCGCGATATATTGCGATACCTCAAACCCATATTGCAGCACATGCCTCAGTACAGTTTGATTAATTACCAAGATGTAATAAAGTCATATTTTGATACTATCATACTAATTATTAAAAATATCTCAGGCAGGCAGACCTGTACGAATTTCTGATGAAAAAAAAGAGAATATAAAGACACAGTAGATTTTTATATTTTAATTACATTGGCGTTGGAACTAAATTCATATTGGGTGGGGGCTGCTAATACTAAGAAGCAACTGACTTTACCAAAAAACACAAGAATAACATTAAAATTTTAAATTATTGGGG
>JAULBS010024736.1:0-10555 GCA_032355785.1 Symmetromphalus regularis
TATAGCTATTTTTATTTATAATTAGGCATTATATTCTCTACTCCATAATTCAATTTATTCAACAGGCTGGTGAAATGTTATATAAATCTATAGCTATTTTTATTTATAATTAGGCATTATATTCTCTACTCCATAATTCAATTTATTCAACAGGCTGGTGAAATGCTATATAAATATATAGCTATCTTTATTTATAATTAGGCATTACATTCTATATTCCATAATTGAATTTGTTCAACAGGCTGGTGAAATGCTATATAAATCTACAGCTATCTTTATTTATAATTAGGCATTATATTATATTCTATATTTCATAATTCAATTTATTCAAAAGCCTGGTGAAATGCTATATGAATCTACAGCTATCTTTATTTATAATTAGGCATTATATTCTATATTTAATAATTCAATTTATTCAACTGGCTGATGAAATGCTATATAAATCTACAGCTATCTTTATTAATAATTAGGCATTATATTCTATATTTAATAATTCAATTTATTCAACAGGCTGGTGAAATGCTATTTAAATCTACAGCTATCTTTATTTATAATTAGGCATTATATTCTATATTTAATAATTCAATTTATTCAACAGGCGTGTGAAATGCTATATAAATCTACAGCTATCTTTATAATTAGGCTTTTGTGACTTTTGTATCACCCAGTCTGTGTATATAATTTGATCAATAACATATTACACCTTTTTAGGAGGGTTTTATTACCCAATCTGTAGTTATTTTTTCTACACTATAAAAAGTGATGTAATCATTTATAATTGCTATGAGCAAAGTAAAAAAAAAAATCATAAATAATTTTTCTTAAATTTGTATTGATATAAATTAAATAAATGTATTTTATAATAAAACTATCTATAATGCCAAGTGAGTGACCTACAAATGATCTTTCTTTCTTGAACAAAACCTATTTCAAGGTCTCCTAGAATTTATACAAGTGGTAAAATAAACCGTAAATAGAGTGCAGGTCATATAATCATATAAAAGTATGTTTATGACACAAGTGCCTAAAATTCTAAATATGACATTAAACATTCATAATGATAGTTATAAGAATGAGAATCACAGTTTAGAAATACAGTATGTTCTAAGCAACAATATCATCAAGAACACAGGGTACAAAATTAACATGGGATCACCGGTCCCTCGTGGTTATTTTACTCGTGGCCTATTAAAATCTGAAACACTAGAGAGGGTATCTACTACATATGCAGGGATCGAACTTCGGTATTTGGGGGGTACAGTGATTATTGCCTTGTTTTCCTAGGAATCAAGAGGGCACCAAAGCAATTTTGAGGACATATCAGGGCACAGTGGCAAGTGGAAAAAAGGGGCATGACAATATTTAGAAGTGAAATTGAAAGGGCATTTCGACAAAGGGACAGGGCAGCATGCCAAATGTCTCAAAACCTTGGTGAAATTCAACACCTGCATATGTGAACAAATTCTGGTCCAGTGAGAAAATTTGCTAATTTTATACCCTGACAATAATATTTTTTATTTAAAAAAAATTTGAGCAGCTTATTACAAGCATTATATAGATTTATATCAATGGCGTATCAGCAAAAGGCACTGTCAGCAGTGAAGCAGTGTGTGTGTGTATATATATATAGTGTCATTAGTGTTTAAGCATTCAAGTGATAATGAAGCTAACAATTTTAAAAGCTACCACAACCATGAAGCGGAAAATGAAACCAGTAAGCAATGATGAAAATCAAGGAACATTATGTTCAGTATCGTATCACGAATCGATGTACAAATTTCACAGATTGCTTCACAATTCTAACACAAAATGAGCTACTGCTAATCAATTTGTGATTGTCACTAATCAAAATTTTATAAACAAAATGTTTCCTGAATATCACAAACATATGGATGAAAATGATGTGCACCAGTGTTTTCATCTAATTAAAATCAAATGTTATCCATTACCAGTACTGGAATGTACATCATAAAAATGACCAATCAAATTTATCTTTCATACACTATTTTGACTGCTTTTTAGATACTGTTTTTTGATTCGTTCTTTATCAAATATTATTACATACACATGTATGTACTTTTGCAAAACATTTCGATTTTGTTTCAATAACAATTAGTTATATGGCAGATTTGTATGGTGTCCATTTGTTTTACTTGTATGACCTTGGCAAAGTTGATTTGATTGGTTTAATGAAAAGTTATTGGTATGTGAATGTTAACTTGTCATCTTCAGATCCACGCACAAACATTAGTGATGGCAAGATTTGATTTTAATTAGACTGATCAGTGTTCAAGCTTCACTCTTCAAGTTAAACACACTTTATTTAAATACCCGTGAAACCATTCTTACCAACAATGTGTAAATTAAAATATTTATACAAATAATTATAAATTTATACAGCAATGGAGACAAGAAACAGAGTATAAACCTTGTGGGCTCAACAATCTGCCAATTGTGAAATTTAACCCCCCCAAAACATGCATTTTTTTTGTTTGATTTAAGCAAAATATTGTTTTGTAATAGAAGCCCTTTCATTGAAAAACAAAACAAAATGAAAAAGAGAAATTTGTTCACTTTATCAAAAGTTAATCAGTGGAAACTAAATTTCTCAATACAATATATAACATGTCAAGGGGAGTAACTCTAAAAGGCTGCACATGACAAATACAATATCTTCTATTGTTTTTCATTCTTTGAATAAGTACTGAGCATAAACAAAAGCAATACAGGTGGATGGATGACAATTTAAATTCGTCAGGCATTTTTTCTTGAATATAAAAAAATATGAATTCCCCAGTGAAACAAAGTGGCTTCTTAAGCATTTTTTAAAGACAAACTGAAATCTAGATGAACAATTTAACTTTATATGATATGCTTAAAGATGCTATCAATCTTAAATCTTAGATATCCAGCTTAAAATTAAAAGATCCATTCTTGTTTTTAATCATCTGCAATAGCTGATGCTTTGCTTTTGTGCTGTGGAAATGTTAAATACTGTATATTCCTTATTTAATGCCCCCAGGTGCATTACATTTTGCAAATTGGGAGTTTACTGAGTTCACGATAGTTTGAAATCAGGTTTTTACTGTTAAATATTTTGTGCAATACAGATTACTAGTGTGTGCATTCATTACATACTTTGAATATTATGGCACAATCATGGATTTATGCTAGTGAAAGTCATGTTTATTTTTCAAAAACGCCAGGGGCATTAATTAGGGTGGTTGCATTAAATAGGGAATATACGGTAATAATAATAATACTAATAAATAGTAATAATAATATTCTTAACCTAGCTATTTAAAATACATTTTTAAACATACTGCTATATAAAAATGTTGATAAAAAGAAGTTTTTCAGTTTGTGATTTTTATTCAGCAGATAGCGATACTTGTATACAATAAACACAGACATCTTTGCCTATCTGTAAACATCCAAATGTGAAAAAGTATAAGCTGTTTTCATAACAAGTGCTATATAAAAACATGTAACAATAATTCACTTTTTTTTAATAATAAAAACAATTATATTATCACAAAACATTTTTCAGTAGTGTTGTACAGGAAGCTTTGTGTATATAACTAACAAGAATAAATAACATTAATATATTTTGACACAAAAATAACAAATGAATGATAATTTAGACTAAATTTTGTTACAAAAATGTACATTATTTATCAAATAAACTTCACTTATTTATTGTTTCATGGTGCTGTGGGTTTATTTTTGTGTGTACTATTTACTATATGGCACTATTATTTAATAAGCAAACATGAGGATCACAAGAAACAATTTTTCAGTTTCACTTAATGGTTTTGCTTATATTTGTTATGGAAGCCAATTGTTACATTTTTTATTTAAATGTGATGCCAAGACAGTTTGAAAAATGTTGATAATAAATAGGTGTAAAGGTTAGAGTTTTTAAATAAAATTACCTCACAGTCACAGGCAATATTGTGGTCTGAAAAGGTATTAGAGATGTTTGGTTTTATATATATACATGTATATATAATATATTCTTGTGTACTGTAAACTAATGGAATAAAAAAAACATGGGAAAACAATGGGAAGTGGGTACCGGTATGTAGTTTTGCTTACTTAGCTAATTTTAAGATATTTTGTCATAATTTCTCTAAAATATATTAAAAAGAAGCCAGTTTAAACAGAATTTGATTAGCCAAAAGTTAAAACTGATTAGCCATTCTGTATAAAAGTTAGCAATTGGCTAATTTTCTATGGACAGACCAAACCCTGGCTCAAGCTACAAACTACAGTCAAGTATGTCTAGTGGAAAACCATGTAGAAACTGAAGAATCATTTTCCAGGCATCAAAATAAACAGTATGTAGTCATCCATGTAATGGATATTTTGGCCATTCCTCTAAATCTGTATTTAAATAATCACTTAAAATGACATCATCACTTGCCCTTTAGATATAATTTTTATATATATATATATATTTTTATTTTATTTTATTATTCACAGAAACCCTGTCCCCTCAACAAGACAGAAATTAAAGGACAGGCAGTCAAATGACCTTGACTAATTACCATTTGATCAAAACTTTAACATACATCCTATTAAATATTGATGAAGATAAGAGCTCTAAGTGTAGACCTTACATATACTCTTTAGATTTGTTAATCCTGTTTCAAAATTTTGCAAGGAAGTATGATACGAAAAAAATACTTTAGTGAAGAAATCACAAAGTCAGTAATGTCCTTAATTCGTGGTAATAAAACTGTAACAGAAACAACTATTCTCCACTTATTTTGCTGCCCGATGTCCAAGAAACCTGCATGCCTAAATAAGATAAATTAACTTTCTGTTTATAATGGTTAACAATGACCGTATACACATTGATGAAATAAAACGATGAAAGCAGCTCATGCTCGACTGGTCATGGGGGCTTGTGTTGAGATGGGCTCCATTACGGGGTTCAGAGCAGCAAGTTGTTGATTTCTGGTCAAGGTCAAGTTAATTTTCTTCTGTGTCAGCTCTGCACGTAAGGCACGTAACTCTGCCTCAGCTTGGTTGCGTAACTGTAAATTAATAAATCCGGCTAAACGCCATGCCTCGATGTTGTATCTTTGTCTGAACCAATTCAGCCCTCACTGCTCGTAGCTCCGAATCAGCATTTTTACGAAGCTGTAAATCAAGGGATGACGATTTCATGTAGTTTTTTTTTTAATTGATTTGCCAAACAGAACAAGTGGTTAGAAGTTGAAAAGCAGAAATTCAATAATTTTAATTCTTTTATTAATTAAAATCACAAATAGTTTCACCCTTTCATAAACTGATGTTTCCATAATCAACAGGATCATGTTAAAGTTGGGGTGAAGTGCGTATCTCGGGGGAGGGAATATATTATTTAAAAAAATCCTTTTGCCATATAATAACTCAGTTTAGTATAAAATTATTTTTCAACAAAAGATGATTATAGTTTTAATAAAGAAACATATTCTGTAAAACTTAACAAATTTTGTAAGACTCATAGCTGGTAGGTATTGGGATCAAATCTTAGTCGAGGCATGGTATTTTTAGTCTCGTTACCAGCTCCAATCCAGAGTGAATGATCGACAAAACTCAATGGGTAGGAGTATACCATTTACAGTGATCTACATCTGGTTTATCAAAGGCCATTGCATGTGCTGTTATGTCTGTGGGAAAAAATATATAAGAGATTCCCTGCTGCTAGTCAGAACGATTAGCCTATGAGTCACAAAGCACCATATGCATGACACCTAATAGCCATTGAGTGTGAGTCTCAGTAGCCCAGTGGTAGGACATCAGACTCTCAAGCTGAAGACAGTGGTTCAAAACCCAATGAAATCTGACACACTCTTGATTCATTACATGTCAGAATTACCAAATGTTTGACATCCAATAGTTGACGATTATCAAATCAATGTGCTCTAGTGATGTCATTAAACAAAATAAAATAATAATAACAGTAATAGCTGCTGAATAAATAATGTGCTGACGTGTCGTTAAACATACATTCCTTTCCTTTTGCAGGACTAATTTAACATTTCCACTGATCATGGAAGGACATCAGATTCAGTTCTTTAAACGGTGTAGTTGTATTTGTATTTTGTATAACAAAGAAATGTTAATTTATTGAATTACCAACTTTTCCACTTTGTTTCAACATCAATTCATTATGAGTTTTATTCAAATTCTTTTCAATGATGTTGTCATATAATAAAATACAACAGTTTGGTAGGTGGATAGATAAAATAATAAAAACACAAACATTCAGTGGATTTTAGCTATAAATATATACCATATTACACCTATACCATTACCAATTATATATACTGTTTATTGTTATTATTATTTATTAATTTGTTAATTATTTCTATATAAAATAAATAAACCAATAGTCGTAAATATACTTTGGTACAATATATTGCTTATATGACACAAATATTAAACAGAAGATCCCTTTTATTCCTAGTCAATTTAGAAAATACCTAAATTTAAAAAAGTAGGTCAACAAAATTTTAAAAAGTATGTTATTTCATGATATGTTGAATCCTCCAGGGATTAAGTTCTGTCAGAATTTATGTCAAAGGATGTAAAATCCTTCAAAACCTAAAATCCTTTAAAACCTTTGTTCAAGGATTACCACTCTTGTTTTTGTGAGGAAACTTTAGAAAGTTTCTATTTGTAACCATCCAATTTTAAAATCAGTTTATTCAGGCATCCAGTAGGTTTTCCATATTTAAATAGAATTCCATTTGGAATAATTTATTTATGGTACATGTCATCATTGGTATAATAACAGTAGAATGAAGACACTGCTAATCTGTGAATGAAATTCAATGTGTCGGTCTCTCAAGCTGATGACAGTGGTTCAAAACCCATTGAGGGTGGTTCACACTTGACTACGTGTCAATATAACCAATGATTATAAGACATCCAATAGCCGATGATTAATAAATCAATGTGCTCTAGTGGTATCATTAAACAAAAAAACAAACCAGAAATTCAATGCAATTCAATGTCTAAAGAAATATTTAAATAATAACATTGCTGGAGTGGACTAGGAGTGAAGGGTACTGGATATGCAGGTGTGGAAAGAACAAATGGGTAAAACACAGAGAGGTAAGGTTCTGCTTTCAGTATTGAAATTCGCTCACAAAACACAGCATTTCTATTTTAATTTTACAAGAACTATCTTTGTAGCCTGACCACAGATCAAAACATTATGTAGTGTATTCTGCTGAGATATCAAGGTCTCTACATCAATTCCTCTTAAGGCAGTTACTGGGGTTTTCCATTCCAGCAAGTGAATCATTACTGGTAATTTCAAGTTTGAGATATGTCATGTCCTATCTGTGGGAAAGTATATGTAAAATACTCTTTGCTAAAATAAAAAAGAGTAGCCTATGTGATGGTAGCAGGTTTCATCTGTAAACCATATGTAATAAATAAATACCTAATTGCCACTGAATAAGAAATATGCTGGAGTGTCATTAAACTAACATTGCTTTTTTCTGATTGTAATGGAATACTTAGTGGACGTCAAACAATTCATCAAACCTGACCCTGTTGCCAGTAATATAATTCTAAATGTACAAAACATCACACCAAGCTGTTATCACCACAACACCGTTATTGCACACAATTATTGGTCGTGTTAAGGTTTTTTTCTTTTTCATTTGGTGGTTTTTGTGGGGATATTATATTATATTAAATCATATAGAATAAATGAATCATGTTAGATTTTTAAAAATGATTAAACTGTAACTCTATGACAGCCATTTTAGGAATATAACTTCTTTTTTTAAATACAGGATATATTCATGTATTTTTATAACTATAAATATACAAAACTTTATTTAGCAAATTAATTTACATACATTATTATTGATTCATTTTATTTTATTATTTGTCTTTCAAAATTATTTATAATTCTTATACAAATAATTAATTCTTACATGTATACACTTACTATAATTAATAATTACATTTATTAAATTATTTGTATATTTTTAATGTTTTTTAATCAAAATTCATTATTTCATCTAATTATACATATCTTTTATTGCTAATAATTAACATTAATTAGTTTTACCAGCAACTGTTTTAGTTACATGCAACATTGTGTTTTTATTTTATCCACCACCAAAATGCTGCATTTCACTAAGATGCGCTGGTTATTAGTGATGTGCTCTAAAACAAGGGGACATAACTCGAGGCTGACTGGAGCTACGAGGAAGGCAGTGGTTCAGAAAAAGAAGTGCCTGCTGGTTGGTAGGCAATCATGCTGTTAGTGGTGAGCAAAAACACTGGTTAGTAATGTTAGATGAACACATTAAGTTAGTTAAATAACACACATAACACAAAACATGCAAAAACATATTGTATACATTTCAATTTTAAAAATAATCTTAAATACAAACAATAATGTAATGATGTAATTCTAAATATTATAGAAATAAAATTTAATAACATAATTAACATGGAACAAATAATTGAAAATTTTATTTTTAATTTATTATTATTGTTCTGTATATGATTATCATAATATAATCACACCACCACAAACAGCGCCCACCAACCATATACAACACATGAACTAATCTTCAACAAAATTAATTAATGTACAGTTAAATAATTACTTTAAAAATCACTTTATAAATATAATGTATTTATGCATGTTAAGAATATTGTTTACAAATATATATATATACATGTATATACATACTGGTTCATAAGCTCATGTAAGTCAAGTTTGAGTTAAAAGTCACAAGTAAATAATGCTGAGTGAATTTGGAAGATAATTGTTATAAATACATATATTTGAGAAGATAAAAGTGTATTGTTATTGCCCTTAACTTATAATTATTCAATATGCCAAATTTGAACAAATATCAATTAAAAAAGCAGCATAAGCAGGAAAGAAAACAAATTAAAACTGGCATAACTCTGTCTATCTTTTTGTAACTTAATCATGACTTGCTTTGAAACATATCAATTAACAAAACATAATTAACATAGTATATACCAGGGCCACCGGAACGATTGTGACATTGGAGCAGCAAACAAGCTATGTTGAGGGCCACGAAGTGATCCAAATTTGCTAGGGGTCCAGGAGAATGCTCCCCAAGGAACATTTTCTCAACTTATCAAATTAAGGTGGCACCTGCCCCCCAGATCCGGCAGCCATGTATACATACATCATGTATTTACATAGTTACAGTGACACATTTTGTAAATTATTATCTTATGACATTAGTTAAAAATTATAAAATAATCTATATTAAAAAGATTTTGTTAAAGATTAACTTCCCTAATGAAAAGGTATTAAATCTATGCAGAAGCATAATTAAATGTAGTTAACACTATGTTAGGCTAGGCCATCTGTTTAGCTACTTGATACCGCTACATGCTGGCACAACAAATAAAAGTATGTAGTACCTCCTACTCTAAACTATAGCGTGTTGATGGTGTGGGCGCCATTTGTGTCGGTCGGATTCTTTGCATGCTAATTAAAATGTTTACCTGGGAGAAAAAAGAAACTCGCTAGATTCTACACATGCATTTACACATGTATACTACTCAAAACAATTTAAGTGTCATGAATTAAAATAAAGATAATTTAATAATTAAATAAATATATTGTTTTTTTCAGATTTAACTTTTAATTCACCTAGTTGCTAGGCAATATTTCATTTGATTTTAAAGGAGTTTTGCATAGATTTTTATTTATTCTTCACGCTATATTTAAATCAAATAAGACAATATATCACAAAATGCCAAACTTTTATTAGACACTTTTAAAAAATATTAATAAAATTAATGTGCGAATCTTAAATCTTTTCGAGCAGTATACATATACTTGTATAGGTGCATGCACAAACATGTTTTTGCTGACAGGGATAACAAAAACAAAAATTGAAGGGAATGGGACAAACACATTAAAGTTTATACCATGACTTTTCAATCAGTTTACAACTGAGTTCAGTCTTCTGTGTAAGTAAATAAAATATTTTTTACCAAAGGAATGTTATTTGAAAGTAGCATTAAAAATTATTTTTATTAATATCAAAGAACTGGTTAACAAATAGGTTTTCATGATCCCTGTTTGCAAGCATTAAAATCAAACATTATAACTATGTCTATATATTTAAATAAAGCTACACATGCTAATAACAAAACAAAATAACAAATATAGATAATAAAATAAAATAAATATTTGCATGCTAACTGCACATGGCAAAGGAACTATTGAAATCTGAATATTTCACAATAAGAAGCTTTAAGCCACATGCTAAATAGTTAAAGTAAAAAACACACCAAATAATGCATTGATAAGAGCTTTGTCCATTCTAAAAACTATTTTCAGCAGTGTACAAATCATACACTAGGAGTTAAGTGTGAGTGGGTGGGTCAGGACAATTTTCAGTAGTGTACAAATCATACACTAGGAGTTAAGTGTGAGCGGGTGGGTCAGGACAATTTTCAGTAGTGTACAAATCATACACTAGGAGTTAAGTGTGAGTGGGTGGGTCAGGACAATTTTCAGTAGTGTACAAATCATACA
>JAULBS010024747.1:0-10555 GCA_032355785.1 Symmetromphalus regularis
GCGGACGTGTCAGAAAACACCACTGGGGGAACCAGCGCTGTGTTGATTTACATGTGTGAAACCTAGATACCGTGACAGGGTGCAAGACAAAAATATGCTGGAAACTTGTAAATCAAAACTCACTTAAAATCAAGGCTAGCTGGCATAACAGTAACATTCGCCAAATTATCTATAAAAACGTAATCCTTTTCTGCACTTAAATGGCTATTATTAAAAGAAATTATTTTGCAGATTACATTAAAATTCGACAAATGTTTTTAAATTTAGCCATTGGCAAGTTGCAGAGCTAGCCCTGCTCAAAAGTAAGCTTATTTGATCACATTGAAATCTCAAGAAACATTTCCTTGTCTAAAGATAGTTTAAATCCAGGTGAAAATGGCAGAGATTTTGGTACTTGTATCACCACAGGGTTTTCTATCAGAAGTTATTTTGAAATTGGTGGATGACAGTTTCGGGTTTCAAAGATTCGATGACATTTTATGAGCTAAATACAAACTCAAAAATTATGCCATAATCTCGAGTACATACAGGGTTACCCAGAGATATTTTACTGTATGCCTGATTGACCTATTTAGCTTTCTGCCAGAAAACCAATATCACACAGTTTCTTACCTTATGGTACTGCATCTCCTTAGAGAAACCCAAACCATTGAGGATGAAAGCAGCCTTTGCCTCGGCCTTGTCGGCATCCATCTCGTCCAGATGTTCAAAGACATCCATCAAACGTTCGTGAGATTCTGATATAAACAAACAAAACTCAATAAATACTCAAATAAACAATTCTACTGCCAGAAATGGTAGACATAAAAAAGAAGAAAAAGGAAAGAGGTATACAATTAGCTTTTTTCTAACTGGCCCAGAAACATTTTTTGATAGACCCATTAGAAATATTACATCCCTATTTCTATGGGGATGGTGGGGTGAAAATTGTGCAAATTGGTATTGGCCTTCAAGCATAACTGGCAGGACGTTTTACCCATGTTAAATAGCTGACATGAAATTAAAAATATATATATCTTTTTTTAAATAAATAAAAATTAAAATACCTGGATCATCACGGGAGCCTAGTATTTCGGCCTCTCTTTCAAGTTTTATTCTTTCAGCATCAACGTCAATAACAGCTTGTATAGCCGTCTTGTCGCAGGGAGCCATCTCACGTCTTAACAAGAATATATCGACGTGATCTGGCACTGGAATATCTCTTGTTTCCAATACTTTAAGCAGAGTACTTTTACCTGAAAGTAATAAGTTATTTCCATGATCATCAGCTAACCCAGAATTCTAAAATTAACTAACAACAGAATCAAGTCTTATTAAATGATGGAAAGAAAGCCTTATAATGGAAGAAAAATTATCAAAAACTGTTATGGATGAAATTTCATCTATTTATATACGACATCTAATCAAATGAGATTAATACATTTTTATCTTTTGAAGTTGTTTTTCCTTTTGTTAACAGGGCTTCAAAATATGAATAAAAAATCAGTACATTATCAAACTCATGTTCAAGATTGTGACAAATCAAACCACCAGACAACATTGTCTTATCAACTAGTTATTAAAAGGTGTGAAATTGCACTAGACATGCAATTTTAATGGTGTAGTTTTCAAGGTGGTGTTTTTTGCTTGAATAATAATTCTTGTAATATTCCCATAGATGAAAATCAAAGGAATCTAATCAGATTCTCATAAAGCCAATTATTATGTCAATTCGGCAAAATATAGTTTATGTAATAATTATATAATTTATTAGCATCAAATTATTAATTAGTTACTTCATTCAAAGTTTGTAAAAAAATATGATTGAAAAAAGAAGATTCTTGTGGATTTTTATAAATTTAATGATAAATGCAGGAATAAGAATGACAAATGAGAAAAACAGCTGAAATTTTTATAAAATGTAAACAGAGGTACATTTCATAGAAAACCAACAAGAATGCACATTTCCTTTCACAGGGAAGTTTTGAGGATTACAAGCTAAAAATGGGAATTTGTGTGAGGGAGCGAAGCAACTGACCTGGGGAGGCTTTGGGAGCTTTTTCTGAAATACAGAGGGAAATGGTACATTCCACTTAAATTAGTTTTTGTCTGTCTTATCAATTTGTTTTATATAATCCATATCTCTGTCACCGAATTCCATTGAAACAAATTATCTAAAGTGAATTTTACGAGCTATGGTCACGTTGTGAAGTCAAGCTAATGGGCACAGCCATGATGCATTTCCATGTGACTGCTCTCAACCAATAAGAGCTGAGAGATCCTCATTACTTCGCAATTTTCCGTAGAACATCAGATATGGCCGAATTAATCAGTGAGATACTGAAGTAAAGCGTGCCCGTTCACAGAATACAAAGTTTTCAAGGGAGCTGTTTCAAAACTATTTTTTATTTTCCATTGCTTAGAAGAGAAACTGCCAAAAAAGATGGACCTCAACCCCCTCAAAATTATCTCATTGGATTTAGGCGATTCACAAGATCGATCCTGGGTAGATAAAATCCCTGGAATTCTGTGGATGCGTGGAAAATTCTCACCCTTGAAACTGAGACTTAGGTATAATTAGTGTACTTTTAAGTAATCTTCAGTCTGATAATGTAATCAACATTGTTTTACTAACAAAGATAAATCTTACCACATCCATTCAAGCCTATGAGACCATATCGCCTGCCCACGTTCAGCTCTAATCTTGAGTCATGAATCAACTCAGCACCATGGAAGGAGATTGACAAAGTCTCAATGTGCACATCTCGACTATCGGGATGCGAGGCCAGCACTCCTGTACATGACCTGTGTTTGGCAGCCAGATCTAGACCAATGTCATTCAATGCATCGGTCACTTCGTCAACGCCATTGGCTGCAAAGAGGCCAATTGATATTGTAGTTAAAATTATTCATCAACAGTGAAATATTACAAAATTAGAAATAATGCACCTGCTAGTGCTATCCAATAATGTTGAATAATTTATGTGAAACCAATTTCATAGAGGAACATGTTTTATGAAACCAATTTCATAGAGGAACATAATAGTGACGGTGTATATAAAAGATCCCTTACTGCTTATCAGAAGGAGTAGCCTATGTGGCAGCAGCAGGTTTCCTCTAAATAAATATGTCAGAATGACCATATGTATGACATCCAATAGCCAATGATAAGATAAAAATCAATGTGCTTTAGACGTGTCGTTAAATAAAACAAACTTAACTTTTTTCTTTGCCTTCGGTTTCTAACTTTCATGTTCCACACTAAAAATTCAACTGATTTACAATTAATTGTGATATATACTGGAACCAGATCTAATATACCTGTAGCTCCATTGACGGCTGGCTCACCATCCCCGCCATTTTGTGTTTCGTCATTCTTCCCAGGTTTGGCCTGGGTTCGTTTCTTGGCTGCCTCCTTTTTCTTCTGATCTCGCTTCTTTTTGGAATCGGATGGCATGACTGCAATAATAAACACATTGAAGGATATTTCAAAAGGAAAATAAAAAACCCGACAAGTCTGTTAGTATATCAGATTTATAGAGAATCAACTCGTGTCTTGAACTTGAAGATATTTTAACAAGTTGAAGACTGCTATGGCTCGAACTATTGAATTCTCTAAAAATAGTACAATATAACAGAATACCATGAACTGAATATAGCAGAAGCCTCAAGGATTCTCGTAAAAATTGCTTAATTTTTAGTCTATTTACCAAATTAAATGAAATTAACCAACTGACAAAACAAATAAATTAAAAAAACTTTTTTTTTAATTTTCAAGTACTTTCACAGCACTGTTTCATTTTGTTCTTAAAATTCATTATTTTTAAACAATCCTGATCAAGTACAAATAAAATTAAGAACAATTTTGATACTGATTACAAATCATGATCGATGACGAAACAAAAAATTACAAATCAGCGAGACTGTAAATCACGAAATGTTCGAATATATTTTACCAAAAGCTAAACGAAACCCTCTATACTAAAACTGTTGATTTGTATTTATAGAAGGTAATTATATCAAAAATACCTGAAAAACTTATTAAATATCTAAGATCTTTATATTTTCTTCTGGCAGGATGTTAACACATGCTTTGTCAGGAGTGAACGAAATAAAAAGAACCGCAATTATCCTCGATTGTTCAACGATATGTGACGTCATTAATTACTTTCAAAACAGAGTTTCAATAGACATAGGCATCGAGACTAATTCGCGCTTGGTCACCGGTTTGACGTCATTACACTGTTTCTTTTCTGAAACCAAACATTAACCAATAGCAAGTAGGGATCGACCGCAAATCAGTCTACGTTAACTCCGACACTCCTCGTGATGAGCTGTTTGTAACATACGGGAGTCTAGCATCTTAGAGAAAATATTCAGGGTTAGAAAAATAATTATATTATTATATATATTTAACATGGGATTTAAAATTAAATTAAAATATGCTGTTTCCAAAGATAAAAAGACTACCAAACGCAAATAAGAAATAATGAAAATACAATTGCATATCCTACAGGTTAACACCCATAAGTACATGAGAACAGAAAAATACATGCGTAACATGGCAATCACCATCAACACATATATCATGACAAAAGTTATAATAATATTACATGATAAACATAACAGTGAATTTAAACATTCATTAACTACTATTTATTCAAAACATTCGTGGTATTAATTATGAGTTTATAAATATCTATAATTATATTGATTTAATTTAATCTTATAAAAATGATAATTGAATATAGAAATAATATTTTAATTGAAAGTACATAAAATGAGATATACAATTGAGAAATATAGGAACCGGGTGGGGGTGTAGAATGTTTATTTAACGACATCTATGGGTCACTGGTTAAAGGGTTATATATATATATATATATATATATATATAGTTCACTTTTCGTGCCCCATAACAGTTATGTCAGGATATCTACTAAGAATGACAAAATAAATAAATAAATGTTTAGTAACCTTATAGTGGCCTTTTATGATGAGTTTATACATATCAGAAAGGAAGCATAAAGTTGTATTTATATTGTTAAAATGCTGGTTGAAAACATCCGGTGAAATCCACCATGACAGCAGACGTCTTTTCGTGCTCACTATGAAAATCAGTATAGGCTATGCCAGTAACATTAAGGATTGTTCAGGACTTTTGAATAACTTGTTAAGTTTTTCTCTCTCTTTTTTTTCTCCTTTATATTTAACATTGTTAAAGAATTGTCAGGGGCGGTTCCAGCAATTGTGAATAGGGAGAGCGCAACTTTGGAGGGCTTTGTAATTGCTGCGTTGGCATGTACTTTCGCTTAGGGTTTTACAAGAAAATTAGTGGGGGGGCATCCGGCGGGTGCGCCCCCGTGGAACCGCGCATGATTGTCATCAAAATTCAACGAGATTACATAACTGCAGTGTCAACTGAAAAGCCATTACCGTTTCAACTGTTAACACAATTTATTGTTCATTGGGTAGGTCTGACGAACAGTGGTGACAAAAAAATATCACCTATAATAATACTACTAATAATAAACAAACAAAAAAAAATCCAGGAAAAAGATAACATTAATTATTATTGATTATTATCGCATACACCTAATCCAATCATTTTATCTTCCAATAACGTTACAAGATATTTTTTTAAGAAATGGCCTCAAATGTTTTTTATTTGACGTGATAATGTAGTAAATAAGGTCAAGAACGCAGACGAACTGCATAGAAAATGAATCGGAAAACATTTCCGCAAGATTTTAGTTACTTTCGAAAGCTGATTTTTTGGGATTAGTGAAAATTGGATAATTTTCAAGTCTATAGTTTATCATAGTATTATTTACCTGTTTGTGGCGCATTTTTAATTTTAAAGCATCTTGTAACTTTGTTAACGCTTAACATTTGGTATTGCAGCGGGTTCATACGCACGCGAAATATCGCGATTTCCGTAAAGGCACGAAAAGACAGCAGGCACGAATAGTGGACACACGACCATATATTAAATCCAGTATTCAAAGGGTTGTGTGGGTGGTAAATTATAATCTAATTATAGGTCTAGTGGTTACAAATTAAAATTTGCTGTGAAGACGAGGTGCCATAGACCCCAGTCTGTATCCTCCTTTGCTACAAAAAGGCTATTTAAAATCAGAGACGATTTGAACCAAATATTAACATGACGTCGGCGTCTCTAAGTTATAGGCCATTTCATTTTATTTTTTTTGTATGTTGTTTTTCTTTAAACCTTTGTCAAAAATATTTTTCACCTAATAAGCCAAGCCACTAATCAAAGTTTACTCCACTATATTTCATGGAATTAAGCTGGCCCATTAATTAAAAATAGAAACGATACCATCTTTGTCTTGAAGGTGAAGATGTTGGTTCAAATCCCGTCGGAGGCTTGTTCGTGAACACTTTACTATGCATCACAATTTTAAAATATTAGACATCCAACAGTTGATGATTAATAATTCAATGTGCTTTTGTGGTGTCGTTAAACAACACCCCCTAACCCCAATAAAATCTTTGTCTAGATAAAATCCACATGCACACCGAGGTGGGTCATACAATTTTTTTTTTTTAAATAAATATATTATTATTCATAAACTGTTTACAGGAGCTGATACACAAATGTTGAGAGACAGTGTTAATATATTTAATACTGAAGTAGGTGGGTTATCGAGGTAAGTTCAGATCTAAGACCACAGGGCAATATCACCCTGGGTCCACTTCTGGTTTACCAAGGTTCTGCTTTCAGGGGTGGTAATTAGTGAGCAGGAATCTTAACGGGTTTTACATAGTTGTCGCCCCTCGGCCATGTAGGTTTCACAGCACTATAATTTCCTATGCTGAATATCTAGAGGGAGTTCGGACTGTACGACTACATCCAAGATATACAATCGGAAACCTCAATATTTGTTTGCAAAATTTACTGTTATATAATAAGTTAATTTCGTAAAAAAAAAATCCCTTTTTTAAATGGATTTCCGTTTGCTTCTGGTGCCCGTGACTTTATTCATTTGTAAAATGTTCCCTTTATTTTACCACCGAGTGGCTTTGAAGATAAGACAGACCGTCTTCAATTGGGTTCAGTTAAACACGGTTTGATGGGTCAGCTAACGAGCCATTATCTCAAGAATATTGATCACGGTACAGTGACAGTTATTTGCTGTGTGTCATAAATAGCAACATTCATAACACTTTAGAGGACATTACAATTGAATGCTTGTTTTCGACAACCGTGTCGACAATTTTTATTTTTCTTTTTTTTATCCAGTGATTCACAGTGTTTACATTAACTGTTCTGGTATGTCGTCAAGATAAATTGGTATTTCTCCATTTTACTAAAAATTTAGATGTTCCATAAATCGTCGAAGTAATCATTAAAGTTATAATTATAAAGACAGCTGTTACACATTCTAGTTACAAAATACACGAAAATAACAACAAAACAAAAAAACGAATAACAACAATATACAAATTAATGTTTCCGCCATCAAGAAAGAAATATTCATTTATTTATTATTATTATATTTATATTTTATTATTAATTATTTAAATTTTATTATTATTTTAAAGATATCTCAGCATATTGAGTGGCTGTTAGGTATCAAACATTATAAATGTCAGAATGACCATGATTGACGTCCAATAGCCGAAGATGAGATAAAAATAGATGTGCTCTAGAGGCGTCGTTAAATAAAACAAACTTTCTTTTTCTTTTTACAAACATATAATGTTTGTAACTCATGTCTTCAGGGGAAATACGCTACGCCCACATAGGCTACTTTTTCCGAATTGTAGCAAGCGATCGTTTATACGAGTTTTCCCATGTACAGAACAGCATAATACCATGGTTTTTTCACACCAGTTGTTAACCAATAGCTGGAAAGATAAAGGGTCCAAACGGGTCCACTGAAATGGGTCGATCCGACGTTTCTCTTGATTAGACATGCATGCTTAGAGTGAACGGCATTGTTTTGGACTAAATCGTATCATAGTCTGGGACGGTTCCAGCTATTGTGAATGGGGAGGGGGGGGGGCGCAACTGCTGTGACGCAAAAAATATAGGGCATGTGAAGTAATGTCGCTTGGGGTTTTACAAGAAAAATATTCATTGCCCGAAAATTAGGGGGGTGCGTGCGCCGGATGCGCCCACCTCATGGAACCGCTCATTTATCAAATGTTTGACACTTAAAAGCCGATTAATAAATCAATGTGCTCTTGTGGTGCTCCCGTTTCTGAACATCAGAATTTGCCGGTGAATAATTCAACGATGAATAAGGAACATATTTATGGAAATTATTGGCGGCAGAAGCCCCCCCACTCCCCCGATCCACTGTTCCAACGCCCCTGGTGGTCGTTAAATAAATATTAAATCGTATTATATGTAACTTCATCATTGTAGGTTTGTCTCTTATAATGTACACAGAATAGCAATATTCCAATATACTGCTTCCGTGTTAATAGATGTTGTGCTCTGTTTTATATCGAATATCTTAATCAATTTCTTTTAAAATGACCTTGGATTCACTAGGGACGTAAACCAACATCATGGAAATAACTACGATATATATCTTTTATTTTTCTAGAGAATAATAACACATACTTGAAAGGAGAAGCAACGTTCACAGTAATGGTATTCTCAGACAGTCAGCTCTGGTCATTGGCCCTAGTTACTTGACACTGTAAAGAACAACCGCAAACACAAGGTTTCCGAATATAGATATTATAATACATTCCGCTCCCATCTTCACCCCACCCCAAAAGAAGGAAAGAAAAGAAAATCAATAAACAATGATAAGAAAACAAAATGTATCCTAAATCCGTTACGGGGATCGATCCAGCTGTTTGAAAGAAGATAATGATAGACAGAAAAAATCCATGACACTCGCTTCAGCTGTTTCCTAAATGTTACGTGATACGTATGACGTAATAGCCTACGTGTGCTATTATTTTTATTTATTTATTTTTACACTTAATCCTCCCATCATAATGGATATGGTAATAATAGCGTTTTCGGTGTTTTAGGAGCAAATCCAGAATGATTTGGGTGGATGGGAAGGGAATTAAATTTAGGGCACCTATAATTCTCAAGGCTGGATTTATGAGGGGGCAATTGCCTCGGACCCCCCCCCCCCCCACTAGCCCTCACCGGCCGGAAGGGGCCCCCAGACTAAGGACATCCTTTATTAAAAAAAATGTAATAATTATAAAATTAGTTCTATTCATTCATTTTTTTTTTTTCTCACGTAATTTAATTGCTATGTTAAGGAGCGCCCTGCACCAGAACCCCTTCTGGATCCGTCACTGCTTGTATATACTTATGTTACAGTGAAGAAGGAAGGTGCTAAAAAGTGGGGGTCACACACGGACACATACATATATTTACATTGGAAAATGAATAAATATATATGAATATCAAAAAAGTGGGGAGGGGGGATAATGCCCCCTACCCCCGCTTCCTACACCAGTGTATTAAAGTATTGAATTAGAAACAGTGGCATTGGAACGAAATTCATATTGGGGGGGGTGGGGGTGCTAATACTAAGAAGCAACTGACTTTACCAAAAAACACAAGAATAACATTAAAATTTTAAATTATTTGGGGGCTGCAACCCCCCAGGTCCCCTCACCCCCCACCCCCGGCTCCAACGCCCCTGAGAAATAATGGCAAGACCTCAAATGCTTCCAAGCGCTTTGACGTGTTCTCGTTGGTTGGCGACTGGCATAGTGATACTCGGGTACATGACACGAGAACGCAGCATGTAACGGGAAATTTTAGTGATCGATAAATTCCCAATTGATAAATGTTTTGTTAGCAACATCTGATTATATCTGCTTTCTTTCATAAGTATGTCATTATTAATGGATAGCTAATGTTTTTCTGTCTGAAGAACGTGATCGTTAATAAAACTGTAGCACGAAGCTAGTTTGCCTGAACAAGAGGCGATAACTCGAGTGCACTATATGTCGGGTGTAATACTCAAGTTGCATTGATTTTAACATACATAGCAGCGTAGCTTAGTATAGTACAAAATGACAATGGAATATAATCAATAAATAGTTTAAAATGTGTACTTTTAAGCATAAAAGGAATTGGCCTTATAATTACTAAAAAGTATTTAAAAATATATTTTAACACATTTCACGTAAACTTCAGTGTCACAAATAAACAGTATTATCAAAACTAGCTAATTTTAATTCTTATAGCTCTTAACACCGGTTCAACTTTTCATTGACGTAGATTATAAAACTAATACTATATCACAAAAGGTTCATGATTGGAAATGCACTTATCTCTGTGTTTTGGATAGAATTTCGGCTATTTGAATAAAAAAATACATTTTTTATAAATTAGCAAGTGGGCTTCAGTTGTCCAGTGGTAGGACATCGGACTTTCAAGTTGAAGACTGTGGTTCAAAACCAGGCTTAGGATGGCTATAACTTTCACATGAGAACAACGTACAATATTTCCAAATGATGATTAATGAATCAATATGTTCTAGTGGTTTATTACCCATATGGGCTCAAATATACGGTGCAAGATATTTTTGATAATTGCACAGTGTGCAGATTGCTTCTACGG
>JAULBS010024758.1:0-10555 GCA_032355785.1 Symmetromphalus regularis
GATCATGACAGTTGCCGATTTGGCTTATAAAACGAGCGATCTGATTGGATAATATTTTTAAGTATGATATCACCAAACATGTTTTCGTATAGATGGCGGAGTAAGCAGCCCGAGTTCTATGTTTGTCAGGGGTCCAAACGGACTCGGAGTGACCGGGGTGACCCCTGACATTGTGAGGATGGCCGGTGGTGGGACATTGGTAGTCTTACATCTGAAGAAAATATGAAGTTGTTCTATGCACAAGCGGATAGGGTGGAACCTTAATGAAATTTCGACAGGAATTTGCATTGCAGTTTATAGCGGCCGGATATTCACATAAACATTCAAAAACACAAATGTTAGTAACATAGCATGTAGTTCAAGAGCTAACGGGGGGTGGGGGGGGGGGGGGTAAGGTTAACAACAAACTTAGTAATCAGGCTTGTAATGTAATAATGCAATTCCAACTTCCCCCTAAAGAATACATCTTATCAGAAGAATCGGTCCTAATGCAAATCCATTTCTAAGTTTTCATGTTAGTGTGCGTGAAATAGGGCGTATCACCAATACGTGTACCGGTTTCATACATATTCAATCCATATTTATATATTTTAAAAAACCACCTCCACCTCGCGTGACCATTCTAATATAAATTGAGAGTGCGTCACATTTTGGTGGACTGTCCTCACCTTCGACTTGTTAGGATATATATATATAAGAATATACATGGGAGAAATAGTTCATTTCCAAAACTTGTTTTATACATACTTTCGGTAATATTTCGGTAGTTTTCCGGTTATTATTCGTTATCTTTCGGTCTTTTCCGGCCGCTTTTCCAATATGGCTATTTAGGGTAACCACTTCCGGATTGCAACAACATGGCTGCAGCTATTCTTTCAGTGAAAAGTAGAGCATTAATTACTCTACTTCACAGATAACATTAGCGGATCCAGAGTAGGGTCCAGTGGATCCGGACTCGCCCTTTTTCTCGTTTTTTTTCTTTATATGTTTTTTTCGGAATGGAAGGACGTCAATATTAACCATTTTCCCCCAGTCCTTTTCATCCATCACATTTGGACCCCTATTCCATAAATCCTGCATCAGCGCCTGGATAAAAAAAAAAAAAAATCAACAAACAAACCTTCCGACCCTATTTTTTTTAAACATGTAATAGAAAACAGGTATTTTGTTTAGCCTTACTATAGTAGCCTACACTATATTTTATTTTCTATCAGCTGGGGCGTAGCCTGAGAGGGAAAAACGCTGGGAGCTTGAACCATGTAGATAATAAATATCAATATCACGTGAATTTTAAAAAAAATAAATCTCGTCTGCCTGATGCTGGCTATGTTAGAGATCAGTGATAGCCAGTAGCGGATCCAGGGGGTCAGGATCCCGCCGTTTCTCGATGTTTAAATTATTTTGTTAAACATTTTACGAGTGGAAGGACGTGAAAATTAACAAATTTTTCACTTATTATTTCACTCGTCACTTTTCAGAAATCCACATTTGAAACACCGCCCTCCTTTCTTTCAGAAAACCTGCATCCGCGCCTGATAGCTGTTAACAGCTGTCGAAGTTGTACAGGTCTGCATAATTCGCATGCACACTTGCATATAGTAGTGTAGGCCTACATTTACTTATTATTGTGAACATATACTTAACCAAACAAGTTTCGCAAAAACAATTTTGTCTCATCCAAAAAAACCACACCCAACAACTACACTGGATACACTCACCTTAAACAATACCGTTGACATTATGTAAGGCTTTCATGTTTGTAAATTATGACTGATGTTTCAAATTTAATTTAATTTTAAATTTTGTTAATGCAAATACATAATATAAGCAGTCTTTTCAGCCGAGTCCATGTATTGTTCAGTATAGTTTGCTTGCACCAAAATTAGTTTCGTTTGTGTGAAACAGCCAGCGTAGAAGAAGAGGTCGCAATGTGTACTTTTAAAAAAAAAGTTTTAAGACGGCGTCATTTCATTGATGAATGCCAACGAACTAAATCTGTTTGAACATCGTAATCGTATTGAAGATTTGACATACCCATGTCCATTTGGTTCAAGCATGTCCACCGCGGAATACAGGATGTTAGACACTTTTTATATGCGACATATTCACCTTGAAGAATAATTCGTGAGCGAATGACGTCACTCCAGCAGCTTATCCAGGGGTCCATATCCCCTCTGCCCTTTTTATCGTATTTATTGTTATTATTTATTATTACTTTTTCCGAGTGGAAGGACGTGAAAATGTACCATTACCCATCACATTTGGACCCCCACTTTCAGAAATCCTGCATCCGTGACTGCAATGGTGACACAGGATCTTGAACGGTCTTGTTCAGGGATGGAAAGTTTTATTTAACGACGTCTGTAGAGCACATTGATTTTTACCTTATCATCAGCTTTTAGACGTCAAACATATGGTCATTCAGACACATTTATTTAAGGGAAACCTGCTCTCGCCACATAGGCTACTATTTCCGATAAGCAGCAAGGGGTCTTTTATATGCACCGTCCCACAGACAAGACAGCACATACCACTGCCTTTGACGAATCAGTTGTGGACCAATGTTTGGAACGGAAAATAGCCCAAACTGGAAATGGGTCCACTGAGAAGAATCGATCCGACGACCGACCACTTCACAGGCGGACACACTACCGTTTGAGCTACACCCCAAACTGTTCAGAGATAGGACTAATTTATACGATACCGTTTTAGAAAAGGGGGGGATCTAAAGATATTAAATACTGGAGGAGAAGGGAGGAGGATCTAATATTAATTAAAATCACATTATAATGGAAAAAATTAAAATTCTAGGTACGATTCTATATTGGTGGGGTGAGAGTATGTTATATTGGAGGCCAACTGCATAGAAAGCAGTATTAGGATTGCAGGACAGGCAAATATAAAAGTTGGTGATGTAAAAAATGGTTACAATTCGTGGAGGTGGGAATATAGCCCCTATAGCCCTCCTTCTGGCTATACCAAAGGTGAAGTGTCCGGACCACTTTGGATTATGGTTATTTAAATATTAAAAATAAAAATTATATTGTGTATTGCATATTAGGTTACATATTACTGACTAAAACAAAATTAGTTCTTATTTAGAAATGTATTGACTTCTAGTGTACTCCACTATATGATTTATTCGACTATTTAACTCACAAAAGCGACTATGAGGTCAACGTACAGTAGGCCTATAGTTGTACTTTATTTGATATTGTCTTACGTCGTGACTGACGTCAGTAGTTAATACAACACGTATGTCATGAGCTTTATACTCACCAAGGTCACGTGGTCCTAATTACGACGTCTGCGCGCGGTGTAACATAAACACGACATTGAATTAAATATTTATCATTGTTGTGGTTATTGTTTTCCATTCATTGGCCAAAACACTGACGAATGTCTATAGAAATCGTGTGTGCTATTGAAACATAATTTAAAGCAGGGCACAGCAGTTTAAATATTGGGTAGGGGTGAGGGAAAGACTGAATAGGGGCGCTATCAGTGATTTGAAGGGCGCCTACAACGTACCTAATAAATGTAAATATTGTAACCAAAAAAATAATAATAAAAAAATAAAATAAATAAAGGGTGCCACAAATTGCAAAGGGGAATGCGCCCTGCTGTGCCGGCCCTGCTTAAGGAAAGCCTTAATGATATTGGTGTTTTGCTTGTTGACCAATTCCAAATGGTTGGCTTATTTAACAATTGTCATATTGGCTGTTATTGCGTGGTGCCATGCTTTGTTAGAGTGCGTCATGCGACCCACTTCACCATTCGAGGTTTCTGTCTGGAATACCTCACCTGTAACTCCTGCCCTGGTCCAATGACCTGCCCTGAGAGCATATGGGGAGGTTGTTTTTCGAGGATCCCATCCCGTTGCTAGGGCTTATGGCGGCCATTATCCGCCTGCTGTATCCGTCGTAGGATATATGAGACATTTCTTTGGGGCTGCAATACTATCTGCTATCCCACCCCGTCCTGATAGGAAGCTAATTTAACGATTACTAACTATAATTTAAATCAAAGTATTCTGGCTAACACCACCATTGTTGTGTTTCAATGTGAGAAATTCTGATTCATTGTTAGGCCTAATGCTGATAATGAAGAGATGGTGAACACGATCAGTTTTAGAATAGGCATAGATATAATCATCTTTACAGTGTACTCAACTAGTACATGCACACATTACAAGAAATAGCTTCTCAGTGTATTTACTGGAGTGTAGCCAGAGAGGAAAAACGCAGACGTAAACCCAAACGCTGGGGGCCTGAATCGTGGATAATAAATATCAATATCATGGAAATTCCAGCGGAGGAAAGCGCCTCGTCTGCCTGATGCTGGCACCGCTAGAGATTTAAGATCCTATTCAATCACTAATTTGGGATTGATATTGGACATTAAAGGATGAAATTTAAATAACTTTGATCACGACAATAATAGTATGGACCGTAATTATTGGTAATAATATAATAGTAATAAATTATAATTAACGTTTGAATGAGCATGTAACTATTGTACGTTTAACATGCATGCCCAGCCCAGATGGTAAATGTAGACCCCTATTTCAAACTTCTCATTAAATATTTTTCTACTCAGTACTAAATACCAGGGGGAGGGGGGGGGGTAGTAGACCTATCAAAATCATAGGCCCATGCCAACTGGCTCATCTGACCCCCATCCCCCAACCCCTCTGTTCTGATCTGACTTATGTAGTATACGTTTAAAATAGTTATGCTGATTTATCCATTAAACATGTTGGTTCACCTATTTTAAATACGATGGTTCACATAAATTATGTTTAACTTATATGAGACAATAGACGAGATGTTTTAAAATAAATGTGCTGACATTATTGTGTTATTGACGTCATAGTATCAAAATACAGTTTAATTTACATACTTCCGTGTCGAATAACGAAACCTGACAAACTAGCAGAACCAAACTACAAATAACCGCTAATAGTTGCGTGCACCCCGCGAACTGCCACGTGCACACCCACGGGCTAGAACAGCAGTTTAATGATAAATACAAATAATAAAAGGATTCATGTCGGATTACTAAGTTGTCAGTTTGTTGAATATATGTACGTTATATGTATATTTTCCAAGAAATGCGTCTTATTCACTCAAGAAATATACATAATGAGCGGTTATTAAAAATATATTTAAAAATAAAATATATCACTTGTAACTTTAATGGTGCACTTTTATAGGGTGTGGTTGTGAAGTGCTGTGTTTTATTACCAAACGATGGTAAATTATTGAAAAAAAGCTGTTGCCAGTAGCGGATCCAGTGGGGTCCAGGGGTTCGGACCCCCCCTTTTTTTTTCTTTTTCTTTTAAGAGTGGAAGGTTGTGAAAATTACCCATCACATTTGGACTCCACTTTCATAAATCCTGCATCTGCGCCAGTTTTGAAGCGTTAGTCATTATTTTAAACGATTGATAATTATCTGTTGGTATATATTATAAAACAACAACAATAATAATAATAAAATTAAATAACGTCAAAAAAGAATCGTTTGTTTTCTGATAAAGACCAATTGCCCTGGCCGAAACGTCGGTAAGGAGTGTGTTTATTACTTAAATAAAATTAAAATAAATAAATAAAATCAAAACGATAAGAACTAAGAATATTTACAGCTGGCCTAATATGTGGCCTGTTATCTACCAAACATTTTAGTTTTTCTTTATAAAATAACATAAGAGCCGCGTGTGCAGAACATTTTATCTTAGAAAGCAAGACAATTTATTTGCACACCATCCATTACTTGGATAAAGAAAAATGTACAAATATTAATTAATGGGATAAAATAGTGAGCAAGGGTATGAGCGAACTCCCTTGTCCTCTCCTGACTTTCGTTCAGGACTAAATAGCTTCGTTGTTGCTTACTAGACTAGTTTTTGCGCTTTACGTTGGGAACCAGTGAAATTGCTACGTAGCGCCACCAAGGCTAGCCGACATTGAACTTCAAGGATTTTTTCTGCTTATGTTTCTACCAGGGCTGGCGCAGCCATAACCTGCGGCGCCTTTTTTTTTTTGCAACAATATTTAAATTTACAGAGTACATTGTAGGCGCTATACAAATGACTGATGGCGCGCTTATTCATTCTTGACCCCCTCCCAATATTTAAACTTCAGCTCCGACTCTGCTTACGCAACATTAACATTCGTTCAAATGTCATATAATAATGTCAGGTTACTACGTTCTGACCGTTTGCCAAGGTATTAACTCTAATGTTTGTGGGTTTCACCGTGTCTGCTTAACCTTAAATATAATACGTAGCTTGCGTGAGAATGTAGTACATATTCCCAACTGTACCGATAATTGATGACATTTGTTTAGCAATATGTGACAACGCTCTCACATTCTCTCATGGTTGTAATAAATGTATATATCCGCGTGAGTTCACACCGCAGTTTTACTTTTTACAACTAGTTCTACATGGACATATGTTGAAGATTTTAAAACAAATTTTGAAAGTTTGTTATACATATTTATTATAATATGAATGTTTGACAGCCATTTCAGCATGAAGACATTGGGTTATAAGTTGAAAATGTAATATACCCCCCCTCCCACATTATGTATCCTTCAAAATACTTTCCATACTTGCATGTTTACCTTTTCACAACAGGGCTACCTGGAAAAAAAATGAAAAAAAAAAACCACAGAAAAAACAACAAAACAAACAAACGTTGTTTTTTCTTTCACCTTGACATTAATATCAAATTGGATCTTGAAAACCCCGAAAAGAACCCGGGGAGTAGTGTAAAATGATACAGGGTGTTTCATATTATATGTCCTTTTTCTGTACATTTGTATTTTCTACACACATCAGTACACAATAAATTGGAAAGCACAGCCTTATGGCAGACATAATACATATTTATTTGATGTATAATACTTGGGCATTACCTTCATGACAGCCAATACGTTTCACATTTCAGTGTCCATTCATAAAATATGTTCCACATCACATCCATTCTGAGCAATTATGACGTCAGGTCTTTGTTTAAAGTTACTGATGACATTTGCGCACTTTTCTCATAACTTCAGTTGATGGTCTGTATTTTTATGTCGGTAAAAAATTCCATCTAATTTACTTCATGATGGTGCATAAATAGTTTTTATATCTTACAAAACTGACGAAACTTTTAAGTAACAATTTTGTTATAAGTACCCATATTATGAAACACCCTGTACTTAATTAACTGGCCTGTACACTCATATTTTGATTACTAATAGTCTTTCTGTTATTAATTTTAATTTGACTGATGTTAGACACCATTAACTACCCCACCAATGGGCGTCTGTTGGAACTTCTTTTTTAAACAGCCACTCTTGTTCTATTTATGGGTAGTGATATTGACAAGAGGCTGTGGGAACTACTTTTTAAACAGCCTCACTTGGTCTGTTTATGTGTAGTGATATTGACTGGAGGCTGTGGGAACTAATTTTTTAAACAGCGATACTTGGTCTATTTATGGGTAGTGATATTGACAAGAGGCTGTGGGAACTACTTTTTTAAACAGCCACACTTGGTCTATATTTATGTGTAGTGATATTGTCGGTAGGTGGTGGGAACTACTTTTTTAAACAGTGGCTTTTAATTAGAACAACAAAAATGTCAGAAGTTTATGGATGCATTTGAAACAAAAACGCGCTGGTAGGTACTGGGATCAAATCTCTGTCGTGGCCTGGTATTTTTATTCTTGATAAGGGCTCCAGTAGTGCTTCGCAAGTTTCAGTGGGTATGTATACGCTACTTACACCAACCAGTGGTCCACAACTGGTTTATCAAAGGCCACGGTATATTCTATCCTATTTGTGGGAAAGTGCATACAAAAAAGATTCCTTGCTGCTAATCGGAAAGAGTAGCCTATGTGGCGGTAACGGTATTTTTCTGAAGCCGCTGAATAACCAGTGTACTGGGGTGTCGTTAAACGAACAATCCTTTCCTTTTTAAACAACAAAACATGCATCATCAAGGTGGTGTTATTTGTTTGTTTATTTATTTATTATTTATTATTATTTTTGTTTACCCTTTCTGTTAAGGAGATAATAATAGTACGGAATAAAGTTCATGGGGTGTCGTTAAACAGCCATTTCCTTCCCTTTTTAAATAATAACAGAACATGGATCATCACGGTGGTATTATTATTAATTTTTTATTATATTTTTTTTATTATTATTATTTGTTGTTGTTTACCCATTCTGTCAAAGAGATAATAATAGTACGGAATAAAGTATATGAAAATGCCAGGAATGATAATAATGACGCATGCGCTTAATACATAGCACTTACTGACATGTCTATTTATATATATTCATTACATTATTCCCAGGCGTAAGTCAGTCTAGTTTTTGTTGCATCATTTCAATGGATATAGATTTTCTCGTTCTATATATATATATAGATAGAGAATTTATCGGGTGTCGCATCAAGCGTTTTATATTTGCTTTAAGAGGTTTGAGTGTCTTGTCATATCAATGACGAATTATATAATAGCGACAAAAATACATTTAACCTCGTCCTTAACCTTGATCCACCCAATAAAACTGAATAAAATGTAGGTGGGTTTTTGTTGTGGTTTATATATATACATGTATATATAGTTTCTCTTTTTCAAAAAACTGCGTTAAACTAATTACAATTAATATTTTAGTTTCCATTAAAAAAAAAAATTTAAAAAATAAAAAATGAAAAAAAAATAAAATAAAAACAAAACAAAAAGAAAAGATGAAATAATAGAAAGATCACATCCACATTGGGGTTGACCAAAAACATATTCTTTGTTTCCCGAACTTGGCAAAACTTGTCCAAATAAAACTTTGTTAAACAACTGAAGAGTGTATTCACGAAACTCGCTAAGTCCGTTCGGAATTTGTGTAAATGGGGATAAATAAATGACGTTTGATGCACTGTGCACACATATACGCAGTGTTTATTCCAAGATGTAATACCGGTACATTATTTTATAATAATTTTATAATAATCCACTCTCATAACTGATATTAAACTTGCACTTTATGGGTATTTTTTCATTTAATTCAAATTTTGGACTTAACGAGTTTTGTGAAAATACTCTTTAAACAGCCTGTGTTCAGTCCCCCCACCCCCACCCCATCCCCGACCAGCTTCTATATTTGCCTGTCTTGCAATCATATTAGCGTTTTCTCTGTAGTTGGAACCTCAATATAAAATGTCCCCGCTGCCCCCAGTATAAAATTTAGACTATTCTCTAAAGATGAACGATTGCTGGGGAGGAGTGAACAGGCCTGGGCCAAATGGGAAATATAGGCCCCATTTCAAACTGTTAATTAAGTATTTTTGTAATCAGTGCTAAATATATAATGATTTATGTATGGGTATATATACATGTAGTGTATATGATGTACTTAGGATCCCCCTTGACTCTGTTTTCAATATCAATATTCTTTACCAAAGGCCCAAGTGTCATTCTTTGCCTATACTAGGAGGAGGCCTCAAAATCATAAGCGCCTGCCAAATGATTCGCCTGCTCGCCCCCCATCCCCTACACCCTTTCTGGCCTGGGGTGAAAATTATGCTCTCCTTATATTCATTCCTGCAATGACTAAGCATAATCCGACACACAGCCGATTTAAAATATTGATAAGTAACAGCCGGCTGACTTTAGTATAGCGGGTCGCGTGGGCTTTGTCAGATCAATGAAGATTTAGCAGAGTAATTACAAAATTATTGAATTTTTGTTCGTATAAATCTAAATGTAGAACATAAGTTCTTTAGCATACTATCACTCAGTGTCAAGTATTATGTTCGATCAGATGTTTTTTAATTGTAAAAATAGGTATTTTTTTACTTCAGGAAATAATTAATTTTTAATTATAAAATAGGTATTTTTGTAATTAAGGAAATAATTTATTTTTTAATTATAAAATAGATATTTTTGTACTTAAAGAAATAATTATGTTTTTAATTATAAAATAGTTACTTTTGTACTTAAGGAAATAATTAAGTTTTTTAAATTATAAAATAGGTATTTTTTTACTCAAGGAAATAATTATGTTTTTAATTATAAAATAGGTATTTTTGTACTTAAAGAAATAATTATGTTTTTAATTATAAAATAGGTATTTTTGTACTTAAGGAAATAATTATATTTTTAATTATAAAATAGGTATTTTTGTACTTAAGGAAATAATTGTTTTTAATTATGAAATAGGTATTTTTGTACTTAAGGAAATAATTAAGTTTTTAATTATAAAATAGGTATTTTTGTACTTAAGGAAATAATTGCTTGTTTAACCACACCCCAGCACATTGTTTATGCAGCGGCTATTATTTTTGGACTATTTTTTCCAGTGAGTAGCAAGGGATCTTTTATTTGCGCTTTCCCACAGACAGCACAGCACATACCACTTGATGAGCACTGATCAATGAAAGTGGTGTATCCCTGATATCTCCTGTAATGCCTGGTTAATTACATAATAAAATGGATCACTGTTTGGTAAATGTACTATTATTATTTTATACCAGATAGTACAAGAATAGTAACAATTTTAAACT
>JAULBS010024769.1:0-10555 GCA_032355785.1 Symmetromphalus regularis
TCTACATTTTGTAAATGTTGATCACATTAATATTATTATTTTTTTCTGTTTCAGGTTTCCGAAGTCTCAACCCTCCGCTGACGATAGTTCGCAAAACGTTTGAAGCGAATGACAATCCTGACAATTTCCTACCATCTGTGATGACTTGTGTTAATTATCTCAAACTGCCGGACTACTCCTCCATCCAGGTGATGCGTGACAAGCTCGCTATGGCGTCCAGGGAGGGGCAGCTATCATTCCATCTATCATAGCCTAGACTGCACCCAGTGTGTTTGTGCCGAGTTCCAGTAGTCTTACGTTTATCTTGTTCGTATCTTCACAAACAGGGTAGAAATCGAGAAACATTTCTGCTCATCTGGTGGACTCAGCAGTCATCACAGTTACTATACCACTTGAATAAATATCCACTAGACTTGCTAGTATTAGATAAAACCCTTTAACTGATGATGTATAAACTGATAATAATTTGTTTCCCATCCTGAAAAACCGTTCAAGGAGCATAAATTATAACTTAAGTGGTGCTTTTTCTTAATAAAAACACATTAAAAGTTTCAAGAAATTACAGATTATCTGAGCATCGAGTAGGTTGTTCTATTTATTACCCATTTTCTAGCTCTCTTCTTATATATTTATAGCCATTTAATATTATCTGTTAAAAAAAACACTGAGTTGAAAGGGTTGTGAAAATTGCAAAAATTATTGATTCATTTTTGCACAGCTTATGCAAGTCTAATTTTATGTAACCAGTTTTCAGCTAAAGTTAGAAATCATTTACAATTGATCGGTAAAGTGTTTATGTTAACGTAACAGCATATTTTGTAAGTGGGTTGTACAAAACCCAATTTATGGCGTAACAACATTTTTAATTCTGAAAGCGTGATTACACTGTCGACCAAGCCCACAAATGGTGACTTTTAGTGATTAAAATGCTACTCTCTGCGTGTGAACTCATGAATATGGTAAATGTAAAGAGACGGAACACAGCAATACACACAGTGCATTTCTACCTAGTTATATGTGTGCTTCCGCATTCCGTGACGGAGTACATCAACAGCCACATTACTGTCTGATTTTTCAATGGTTATGCTATCACAACCATGCATTCAGTGGATTATAGCATGTTTATTAAAAGCATTTCTGCTGCCAGATTCATTGACTGAGCATTCTTTGACTGCCACACACCACACCAAGCAGATAACAGGAATCTTAAGTGTCAACGCTTCTGTGAAAATATGAACATTAGATCATAACTACCATGGCCATTTCTTGATGAGAAATTATTTTACAACTGTGGTTGTACCAGTTTACATCTGTGCTTGATTGGATATTCTTACAGCCTTGCTTGATTGGATATTCTTACAGCCTTGCTGAAATTAGTTTGCCCTCAAGGAATTTGTTGATCGAGTAATGACATCCATAAGTCTTGCAGATTATGTGCCCTCAGTATTCTTCCACTGGAATCATTTACAAGCAATCAGTTTTCTGGTTTATAATCTCCGTTTGATTGCTTAACAACCCTGTTAAACCAGGTAACATTCTAATCAGTGGTTCTCTTAGCAGTTATGTAAAAATCTGTATTTTTAAAGGGCTAATTTGTATTCATGCATTTGTTAAATTACTTTTTATTGGTTGAATTTGGAGGAAACTGCATGTACCATCAGTTTTGATTTGATGAATATTTGTGAATGGAGGATAGTGATTGGTTCGTTGTGCTGTGCACTTTAATTGGCTGCAGTTCTCCAACGTTCTGTTGGGTTTGTGCAAATTGATTCTATGTTTCAGGGAAGGGGGGGAGAGTGGGGTGGGGTGGGGTGGTATTGTTTTAAATTGTTCTGCTCTGATAGTTAATATACTTACAATTATGTTGTTGATAGAAATTGAAGAACTTTTCATGTGCTGAATTTAACTATATTTATAACATACGGCCAATAATACAATTATGCTAATTTTTATTCTGTGATTTGATTGGATGTTTTGACATGCTATGTTCTCATTAACATATTATTTTTATGTCTGAAACTGTTCAACAATTATGTAACACGTGGGAGTAATAAGTGGTGTTTATGGATATATTATAAAAAATATATAAATTAAAAATTTGTAATAAAGCTGTTATAAAGTGGATTGATAACAGAAGTCAAAATTCATTGTTGTGTGTGATGGTGGATCAACAACTGAAGCCCTCCGTGCAAGAACACGGTAACTCACGTCGCAGCCCTTTTGAGAAAATAAGGATTTTGTGATGGGTTACTGGGTTATGACAAACATTGAAAATATAACAATATATCTTGCTCTCAACCAAACTGACTTTATTGAAACATTATTTGTATGCACTTTTGTATTGATAATTATGAGAGTCGTTATGAAGGTAGTGTTTGCTTTAATAAATCTTGTGTGGTTTACTAGGTTTAACAGTAACAAAAATGTGGGTTACCGGGGTCTTGCATGCAGGTCTTCAGTTATTGGATAGCCTTGAGATCTGGGGACAGAAGGGGCTCAGCAACAAATGTACAAGTTCTATGTGGGGCATGCTTGTATATGTCATGAAACTCTACCACTGGGGAATATTAGTGATTTTGTGTTACGTCATTGTTGAACAGATTTTAATTGGTTTGCTTTGTTTTGTGTCTGCATAAACTCTGAAATAACCCTTTGCCATGTGTGTTCTCTCTCTGTCGATAAAGTTTGATGAAATATAAATATTTCATTTTTTGTATTGTTTTATATTTGTAGTACTGATGTCAAAAATACTGACGTCAAAACTCTGAGTACTTATATGTCTACCATCCCTATTTAGTTGCCTGTTCAAACAGTATAAAATTACTAACCTACGTAAAATGGCAGTTATGTATTTATTTACTTTGTTTTGTGGCCAACTAGAAAGAAAGACTGATGTGTATAAAATGACAGAATTGTTGAGTATCATAGCTCTTTGTATGTGGTTAATTATTCACCATGGTGCATTTATATGTGACCATCTCTGCAAAAAGGGAGCATATGAGGCAAATGAAAAAAATATGTTTACTGCTTTTTCTGATAACTAGTGGTCATAAGAGTATGCTTTCCAAATATTTAACCTCAAAGGTTCAGAGATGCAGGGTTCCAGCGCACATTAAGAACCTGGAAATGTTTTGAAATTTGTAAAATAAACTGAAAAGTCATGGAAAAGTTTTGAAATTTCTGCAATGGCCAGAGACTTTCTATCATGCTTATTACAGCATGAGTGATCAATTCTTGTAATGCATTATGTCTCTGAAAACCATGTTTTTCACCATTGAAAGTCTTTTTTTCCTTCCTAAAAAGTATAAACCCTGTATTTATGCAAATAGATTTTTTTTTTTCTCCAAATTTCAATTTTAGCTCATGGCAGTGTGATACATGTGTACATTTTTACAGATATGTGTGTGAAAAGGTCATTAAATGTTTTGAAATGTCATGGAAAAGTTTTGAAATTTGATTCTTGAAAATCTGCAGGAAATTTAGAGATATGATAGTTGTGATGAAAAATATACAATCAAGTGTAAAATGGTTTTTGATAATATTTCAAGTAATTATGCTCTACCCAAACTACCATTTGATCATTAAAATACAATAAAGAGATAGCAACTTAAAGAAATTCACTTTTCTTTCCAGTAAATAAGTTCCCAAACATCTGCAACATAAACATTTCACGACATTCATTTTAAACAAAATTTTCTGTGAAGACATACAGCCTCAATTTTTTTTCCAGATATGGTCACGTTACATAAGTTGAACCAGTAAATTCTGAAGGTCATTGATCCCATGGCTAGTTAATTTTATTTTAATTCTAGAAAACAATAATAACTGTTAGAGATATACCATTTCTTTTTAGTCAATTCATATGTCATAGAATGAGGAAAACAGAATAGGGCACTTAAAAAGATGTCATAATTGTCTAATGATTTGTATCCTGGTCCATTGACCATGATTTGACATGTATGTTAGTATTTTATATTAGTGTATTAACTTGTAATGGGTCCGTCCATCTAGCAATTGTGCAGTAGTTGATCTGTTTCCTACCAGTATGTTTAATACAGACATGAAAGTGAATTGAAAGTGGTACATATGTTACCAATTGGTTTTATTTCAAGATGGTTTTATGACAAGATGGTTTATTTGAAGTTGGTTTTATGACCAGGTAGTTTATTTCAAGATGGCTTAGTCATAAAATAACAGATTGAAACAGTGAAAGTGGTATCTAACTAGTTAGTTAATTTCAAGATGTTTTATTTCATGTTGGTTTTATAACCAGATGGTTAATTTCAAGATGGTTTAGTAAAAACAATAGACTGAAAGTGATATCTTTATGACTAGTTAGTTTATTTCAAGATGGTTTTATGACCAGATTTATTTCAAGATGGTTTAGTGACAAGATGGTTAATTTCAAGATGGTTTAGTAAAAACAATAGACTGAAAGTGATATCTTTATGACTAGTTAATTTCAAGAAGGTTTTATGACCAGCTGGTTTATTTCAAGATGGTATAGTGAAAAGTTAAGAAAGAAGGCCTTTTCTATTTCTTTGTTTATGAATCCTTTTGAAGTTATTTTTAAATTCCCTAACATTGCATAACCTAAAAATATATTTTCTTTTAAATTCTAATATTGATCTAAAAAAGAAAACAATCTGTTTTTAAAACAGTATAGTAAATGGATAACAATTTTCATCCTCCTTCCAACAGTTGTTTTAAGGGGGAAAAAAAATACATTTAGTAATTTTGAATGTAGCCAAGTTTGAGTCAACCTCTAACAGGTTTTGAACCACAGTCTTCAGTTTGAGAGTCTGATATGGAATAGTCTAACCATTCCTGAATACAAAATCAACACTAAAGTCCCATTTCACATTGATGTTTCAACCTCAGTTCGTAGTTTAAACTAGGTTTAAACATGTTAAAAGAACAGGTTAAACTGTGGGTCAAGGTTGAACAATCAAAGAGAAATCTAGACTTAAAAGTCAAACACACAAGGAAAATAAGTACAGTAGGTACAGTCCTGTCTGTGAGAAAGAACATTAAAAAACATTCCTTGCTACTCGTTAAAAAGAGTAGCCTATGTGGTGGTAGTGGGTTTCACCTGAAGAGCTTGAATAAACTTTTGCTCTCTGAATAAACAATATGTTGGTGTGTTGTTGAACAACCCTTTCTTAGAATTATGCCTAAAGTTTGCTTAAAATTATTGACATTTACATATGTATACTGAACAGCAAAAGAAATGCAAATGTTTGTTCAGATCCAGTTTAATCAAATTAGACGTAAAATTCATAAAACTCATGCTGCACACACAAAAAAGCCAATGTCAGAATATGGTTAACCTTTATTAAATCTAACATTGCAAATTAAATTTCCATTTCTTTTGCTGTTCATTATATATATATTGGGCTATGGTTTGGGGAGAGGGTACAAGACATGGTTACCGGCTTATCCTTTATTTGCAAAATTGATTTTCATTCGGAGAATCTAATTGAATAACAGGAATGATAAATATCTCTCAACTACTGGAGTTTAATATGACATCTATTTTCAAGAATTTACTTATCAGGCTTATTACCCATAAATAAATAGATGCATTGTAATGTGTTTTGTGACACTAGATGAAAGCAGGGCACATTTGACAGTATTTATTTTATTTGTGTCTGGTTGAATAACTATTTTCAGTTGTGTAGTTATAAGCAAAATAATGTTCAATTTTCTTTACACTAAAATTATTCTTCCATCATACAGATTATTGAATGAAATTTGTTTTAACAGACACTTCATCCAGGTTTTGAATTCAGTAGAAATATCACTCATTTTGACACCATCTAAGATAAATAAAGCTCTTTTTTTCATGTTACATATGAAGTTATTTTGACATTATCCAAGAGACTGAATGAAGCTTTAGTCAACAAAATATGAAATTTATAATATTTTGTCAACCAGGCTATTAATAGAAGCTTATATTCAGTGAACTGACAATTATAATTTTCTGTCAATCAAGTTCATTGGACGTATTATTGAAGTATATATTCAATAATTAACATGTGAACCTTTTTATTGTAAAGTTATTGATGAAAAAGTTACATTTTCAGTCATCCAGATTACTGAAGGAATTCTTTTTTGAGTGAAATGTCAAATTATAATTTCCATCTTGATGTTATTAAATGAAGTTTATATTTAATAAAATATCAGTTCTGTTTGTGTTGTCATTTAAGTTATTGAAAGAAGCTTATGTTTAGTAATATCTCTTTTTGCCATCATGTAAATTGCTAAAATGAAGTTATTTTCTGTAAAATATAAAATTCCCATTTTTCCATCATCAATGTTTTTCAACTAAACTTTTATTCTGTTTTATGTCAAATTATTATTTTTAAATCATCAATTATTTAATAAAACTTGTATTTAGTGAAATGTCATTTCTTATTTTGACATAATCACAAGTTATTGAATGAAACATATTTTCATTAACGTGTGATTGGCTTATTGATTAAAATGCTACATAAATTATGATGATGAACATACATGTAGTTAAATGCTATATAAATTATGATGATGAACATAGATGTAGGTAATACATGTAAATGTTGACCTCGTGGTCGGCAGTATGTTGCTTGTTGGGGCATACTACGACATACCTCTAGTATTTTATTTTCTAGTTGAAGAAAAACTGAAATATTTTTGTTCTTTTATGCTCCGAGATGATGCTTTAGTTGAAGACCCACAGTGTGATGTATGGTCGTATTACACATTAAACAACTCTTTACAAGTAGTCGTTTCTTTTTCTTTTCTAATGTAAACTACATAATTCCATCCTCACAACGTCAGGAGGCCTGTGTCAATTCATGTTCGTGGGACCCCTCACCAATATAGTTCATAAAAATCTGGGCCGAGAATGTTTTTTTTTGATTAGATGCTTCTCCTGATGCGAAGAACCAATCACAATTCGGATTTCAGTGCATCAGCCATCACAGTATCGATGTAAATAAAGAATCATGGAAGATACCAAAAAAGTAAATTTAAATGAAAAAACTATGACACATAGTTTTTTTAATTTAACAATGTCTCTAAAGCACATTGATTTTTATCGTCAGCTATTGGACATCAAACATGGTCATTCTGACATATTTTTTTAGAGCAAAAAACACTGCCGCAATATAGGCTACTCTTTTTGATAAGCAGCAAGGGGTCTTTTGTTTGCATTTTCCCATAGACAGGCAGCAGGTAGCACAACCTTTGATGAACCAATTGTGGACTACTGGTTGAAACAGAAAATAGCCAAAACTGCAAATCTGTCCACTGAGAAGGATTGACCTGATGACCATTGCTGTGATCAGAATACTATCTCGGCACAATACAGAGTTAAAGGGATGCATGGACAAAATTAGGAAAGGATTGAATTGTTTAATGTTATTCAGCAGCTACTGGGTTTCAGATATGTGGTGCTTTGCAACTCATGGTCTTCAGAGGAAACCCACTACTGCCACATAGGCTACTCTTTCCAGTTAGCAGCACTTTCCCACAGAAAAGATAGCACATGGCACGTCCTTTGATAAACTAGTTGTGGACCACTTCATTTCCTGAGAAGAAAGGAAAGGAATGTTTGTTATAAAAGGAAAGGATTATTTAATGAGATTTCAGCACATTGTTTATACAACGGCTATTAGGAGTCACACATCAGCGTCCAATTGTTCAAACCATGACTAAGCTAACCAAGGGTTAGTTCAATATTTCAAAACCAAATTATAAATCACTGCAAATAGTTATTGAAGAGCTATGTTGAAACTTAGTTGATTATAGCCTAAGGTATCCATAAAAATAATCAAAGCAGAAGTATATTTGAAATTTCTATGAAGAAATTTAAAGAAATATTCATCTATCCTATGGTTAACTTAATGCTTTGAACAACTGGGCCCAGACCCATGGAAACGACTTTGGGAGTGGGGATGGGCACTGATGGATCGGGTACAAACAATCAGATTGTGGTTATAATGGTAAACTGTTTTTTGTTTTTTTATAAGGCTCACCAGAGGGGGACACAGCCCCACCCTCCCGGTTTCTATAGCCATGTATATGGTGTTGCAACTCGTTGTCTTTAGAGGAAACCTGCTACTGACACGTAGGCACTGATTCTGGTTAGATGTACGGATCTTTTATATGCACCTTCCCAAAGGACAGCACATACGGTAGCACAGCCTTTGATAAACCAGTTGTGGACCACTTGTCGGTGTAGGTGTACAGCTAGCCATTAAGCCTTGCGGAGCATTATTTCTGGGCTGTAGCCAGTATCCAGATTAAAAATTCTATGCCACGACCACGATTTGGTCCCATTACCAGCCAGCTGGTTTATTTTAAAATGTCTGCCATCAGCCAAGTGAAAAATCTTAATGTAAACAGCGCAGAGCGGATGAAGGAAGTTTGAGAATGGTCGAAAAGTTTGTCAAACGTAATATGATATTAATTTTATATCTCGTCTTAAAACATTTTTAAAACGATGTTCAAAAGTCCGCGACATTTCTCGCGTTCAGAACAATATAGGCGCTATACTGTAATTTCACCGATTCCACCAAGCATGAAGCGTAAAAACTAGCTAGGTAGTTCAGGACCACCGGAACGATTGTGACATTAAGGCGGCGGACTTGCAATGTTGAGGGTTGGTTAGTTAGCTAAGAAAAACAATTTTGATGGATTGTGGACAAAATTATTGGGGAGGGAGTTGCTGCCCCAGTTTCAGCGGCCATATAGTTCCTGTGATTGAAAATCCGTGCTTGCGGTACTTGGTAAATCTTTGCCGCATTAAAACAAATAAATATCGTTTAAAACCAAACATATCTTTCTAATGTCAAATGGTTTCTCGTTGTTAGGTATTGCTGTTTCACGATACAACACACATCACTAAACATGCGCAATAAATGTTCTACGCCTGAGCGTACTACAAAGCATGTATCGTATATCTTATCAGTCAAGGCTTCTGTCGTGTTCCATCATTCCCACGTTCGTTTGGAAATATTCACATTAACAACTGCAATTCCTGCAATATCGGTAGCTTTCCTGTGAAATTACAAGGTCTGAAAGTATCAACAGTTTGTTTACCGGGAATAAAACAGCATTTGTAGCTCGAAAGCATGGGCGTAGTCGAATAGGTCTTTGTAAATGTGACAATATATTAATGACGTGTATTTTGTACGACGGAACGTCTCAACCGAATTGGTCAAACAAAAACTTCACATAATAAAGGATTTTCCAAATTGCTATGAAGGTCAATATATGATAATAGCCCTGTATTGAATGTTGTGAGGAAAATACCAATATCATATATGTTAATATGTTAATAAGCGCTAAGAAAACAATATTTGTCTGACATCATGTAGGCTACTAAACTTTGACTCGTGATTTTTCACTAATCTCCGTTCTTTTCGAAGAGGATTCGGCGGTTTAAAACCTGCTATTTACAGCTAACGATTATTAGTATTTAAGTGACCTTAATGTGAATATGTATAATTATGTTTATTACCTGTATACTGTTGAAGACAATATTTACTTTCAACCTTGTTTGATCTTTAATTTGAAGGTTGTCAACCACTCATCCCTTCGTGACCGTCTGTAGAAGGACTGCCAATCTCCTAAGACTGGCTTTGTGGAATGAAGCTTGTTCGCTCCTACATTGTTCCAATCACCCTGCCAGTTAGATAAAATGTATTTGTTAATAACAATTTAAAATCAGTGTATGGGATACACATATTGGCACGAGGCAAATTAAAAGCAGCCTTGGCAGCTAGGTCTTTTTTTCATTACCCCTTACATTAGCGTGAAGGATATACATACGTGTACAGTTGTTGAGGGACAGGAACTTAAATATATTAGAATCCCATGGTTGCTTTAAAGATAATATGGGAAGGCCGAGTTCTTTTTATAAAGATATCATTCTTAACTGAGCGTTTCACTCGAAGAGAATCACTCATATAATACTGCACTGTAACAACAACTAAAGGGTTTGTTACGTGTCGGCAGTTGGTCAATAAAATGAAAACAAAACTCCTTATTTACTTTGAAGTATAAAATTACAATGGTTTTATACAGTGCCGTATTAATCCATGGCTGGCCCCTAGGCTTTGAGGTACTTCGGGCCCCCATCTGATAACAGTTCCTCAGCAAAAAAAAAAATGGGCCTAGACAGCCTTATAGATAATACAACATTGGTTTTATATATCGAAATATATACAAATGTTTGTTTTACGTATAGTTGGTAATTTCGTCTTATATTACTATTTCACTACTACGTAATATGAAGACAGTTTATATATACAGCACTTTCATCACGTCAGAAAATCATGTTGCAGACGTAAACGTGGGAAGTTTTTTTTATATGCATTTGTATTTCGTATTTTAGAAAAGTGTCACATCGCTGTAACATGTCACAAGTCTGCGGAAGAACAATCTTTCCAAAACTTCAGATAAAAGTGGATATCCATCGCATATGATTATATTTTATTATATTTATAATCAAATAAACATTTACAACAGTGCCGGCGGAGTCGTGTTAATATTTTTGGGCGGGGGGACG
>JAULBS010024780.1:0-10555 GCA_032355785.1 Symmetromphalus regularis
CCGTCTCCCCCGGGTCCAATGTCCTAAGACTAGGGCACCGGGCCTGGGGCAGAGGTTAGTGTTAGTAGGAGACTCGATTTAAGGAAGTGTGGCACTTTTCAACCAGTGGTCCACAACTGGTATCTTAAAAGCTGTGATACGTGCTGTGTTGTCTGTGTGAATATATGTATAAAAGCACTTGTTGGTAGTAAAAAAGGGAATCGTGTATGGTATTTTAGCTGATTTTTATATTACATTGAACTAGAGTATTTGTAAAATTAATGGTCAGTGTTCTGGAAATAAAATTATCTATAATTTACTACAATCGTGCTAAACTAACGGGCAAAAGATATGATACCAAAAATAAGAATAAAATATTTTAGATATTTTCTTTAAGGCTTCTGCAGATTTTGTTTTTATCACTGCTTAAATTAAATTATGGCATTTATGGTCGACTGTACATCTCTTTTGCAAATACAAATGTTATTTTCAAAGTTTTGTGTGGTTCCTCAAAGTTATTGTTAAATTATCCTTGGTATCATTTTGTTTGCCGTTAGTGTATTATTAAATATGTAGATTTGCAAACATGTCAAAAACATGAACTAGTTCCCTCATTAAAATAAAAATAAAGTTATATTCGATACAAGTCCTTGTGGTTTCAACTGTATTTACATATCAGCTATTCTATTGTATAATCTACATGGTGATAAATGTCATTATTTTCTCAGTGTTAGAAGAAAATCATTTGCCCTTGCCAAGGCGTCTGCAGCTAGGATAGCTCTGCTTAAGGAGGGAGCTCCTGCAGATGATGAAGAGGCTCCTGCAGATGCTGCTCCTACAGATGCAGCTCCTATAGATGTAGCTCCTACAGAAGGAGCTCCTGTGACGGGGACAGTGGATGAGCAAGATGAAGATCTTCTGGCTGATGGAATTGTCATCATAGACGGAGTCCCTGTAGCTATTGATGGGGGTGAGGAAGGTGGTGTAGCCATTGAAGGAGATGCAGTTGTTGTTAAAGATGATGATGATGATGACGACGACGACAATGATGGTGATGATGATAAAGAAGAGGAAGAAGAAGAGGAAGAAGAAGGTAAGAGAATTTTTTTAAAGACAGCCCTTGTTATTGGTATTGGCTTTCTAACCTGGTTTACTTGTTATTTGTCTGGCTGATAAAATATTTTTAGTCACAATAATTCACTGCTTCAGAACCAAAAGGGTGTAAGTTGGGGTAGCAGGTAATGGAGAAAAGGGCCAAAAACTGTTTCTCTCCTAGACACAAGTTTTATGTTGAATATATTTTGGTTTCAAGATAAATGTGGGATAGCTTCAGAAACCTACCTACTCCCTGTGTACCAGATGCATCTCACTTAGGGGCATTCAGTGATACCAGTAAGTGCCAAACTCTGACTTACACCCTTTTGGTTCTGAAGCAGCAAATTAAAGCTATGACTTTATGTTGCAATCAGTAGTAAATATTTAAACTATAATAAATAGCATGAGAAAACAACAATGGGTATGTTGATGAAGATCTGATTATACAAGTAATATTTATTTTATTATGTAATTTAGTTGTTAACATTAATTAAGTTTCTTATTGATGATCCAGTTGAAGTAGTGTTACTTATTATTAACATGTAATTAAGTTGCTTACCGAAAATCCAATTGTAGTAGTGTTACTTATTAACATGTAATTTGGTTGCTTACTGAAAATGTTACTTATTAACATGTAATTTAGTTGCTTACTGAAAATCCAATTGAAGTAGTGTTACTTATTAACATGTAATTTTGTTTTTTATTGAAGATCCACCTGAAGTAAGAGTTACTTATTCAAGTCTAATTTGGGTGTTTATTGAAGATCCAATTGAAGTAGCATTACTTATTCATGTGTACTTTAGTTGCTTAATGATGATCCAGTTGAAGTAGTGTTACTTATTAACATGTAATTTAGTTACTTATTGAAGATCCAATTATGGAAATTATATTAATTTTATTATGTAATTGTGTGTTGAAGATCCAGTTGCTCAGGTGGAACGAGCTATCAGGATGGAGTCGGCATCTCGGATAATTCAGGATAACAAGGAGAAAGTTCTTGATATCATTGCATCAATCACCAGTCTGGGATCAAGCAAGAAGTAAGAGAATTACATGACTGTGTGTTATTTACAGACAACCAGCCATTTTGTTTTTAGTGGTCATTCACAGTTACCAACATTTACCTATTTGTACAAACTGTTCGTTCAATATATGAATTAAAATTAATCCAAAATTAATCATTAATATGTCGACTGAAATCTTTTTAAAAAGTCAGCAATGAATCGGAATATTTAAAAGTTGGCAACTATGTTTGTTTATCAGCTAGAGACTGTGATGTTATGTTATCCTGTGCAGAAAATACAAATGAATAACCTCATCCTGTTAATTAAAAAGAATAGTCTATGTGTCAGAGGTGCGATCTCATCTACATAAACTTTAAGCTTTATCTTATGTCTATGCGGATCTGTGAGTCTCACTCTACACAGGTAATACAGATATATATATGTTTTGACTGATAACTGAAAACAAAACCATGGAGTTTGTGGTAAGATACACAATTCTTTCCTTTCTTTTTTCTTCAGAGATGTTCCACGTAAGTTGTCTTCCACAATAACACCAACATCCTCTTCTCCCAGGAAAGTATCTGTTGTGTCTGTATCGCCACCTAAAACACCAGGACCCCCAGGAGGGTCTCCACCCCCAGGACCTCCAGGAGGGGCACCACCACCAGGACCTCCAGGAGGTGCACCACCACCAGGACCCCCAGGATCGGCACCACCACCAGGACCCCCGGGTGTGGCACCACCACCAGGACCTCCAGTTGGGGGACCACCCCCAGGTCCTCCAGTAGGGGGACCACCACCTCCTTGAGGAACACCTAATGAAAAGCATAGCCCATTTATTCTTGAAGACAGATGGTCCTGATATATGTCCTGTGTTGATAAAATTTTAATATCTAGACTCATGACTTAAGTGATGTCTGGAGACATTAATGTCGTAAACACTACAAACAGTTATGTCTCTCAGCATTGTGAATTACCTTTTGCTATCATTTTGATAGATAACAGAGAATATATGTAAAAATATTAACGTTACATTATCAATAGAATAATTAATATACATATATATATAATTAAAAGTGAAACCACACATCTTAACATTTAGGTTGTTGTGAAGAGGGGCATTGATTTAGGTAACATGATTTTTATTATGTATGGGAGGGGCATTGTTTGGGTGACGAATGATTATTGGTTGGATATGGTAGGAGTGTCTGAGGGAGGCTTATTCCTTTGATATGGGAGAGACAGTGGATTTGGTCTGGGATGGATCATGTATGGGTGAGGGAGGGGCTTTTGTAGATGTGGGAGGGGCATTGGTAGATGGGAAGGGACATTGGTGGATACGGGAGTGGTACCGGATGATGTTAGTATGTGTATATTTGTATAATAAATGAAATGTTACATTTCTGTTCAGTTCATACTACTTTTATAACACTTGTTCATATAGCTTATGTTTACATTTAAACTTTGTGTTCAGTTTCAAGAGTTATTCTTTGGAAAAAAGTTATTTTGGTTGAAGTTAAAAGTCCACAAAGTATTGTGTCTCAGACTGTAGCACTAAAATATCCTCAAATACATTATAAATATATAACATAAATATATAACATTATAAACATATAACATTATAAACATATAACATTATAAATATATAACATTATGTTTTATTTTACTATTGTTGTAGTGATGCTATCTGCACTTTTACCAACTTTTTTTACCATAATTATTACAGGCAAATATTGTCACAATGGCCAGAGTGACCCAATGAAATTACATTTTTCTTTCCCCAGTTATAAATTGCTGCAATATTTTGCATCCCATCAGACAACACCATAATTTTTAACAATTACTCTAATTCTGGGGATATTGCAACAGAAAAGATTTTTTTATATATATACATTTGAAGAAAATATTTTTGAATAATGAATTTTTATTAAGAATTTTTTTTTTTTATGCTTTTTTAAAAAGTGATTTTTCACACTTTTCAGTTGCCATTTTTGTTTCTATAGCATCTACAGTAAACCTCGCATATACTGAATTGAATTGGCCCAGGCTTTTCATCTAGTAAACACAATGTCCGATATATACATGAAAACACTCAGTGTTTGTGGTTTTAGGGCGAATTAGAAAATTTAACAATACTATCATACTTCTGATATGTCTGTGTCCTACCTTTACTGGCACCCAACACATTAGCCGAGAGAAGAGCTCTGAATGGTGGCTCACTGATGAGATAGCATGAATGGTACATTACTGCCAAGAACAGATTCAGCAAATGCATCATTTCCAATCCCCTTCCAGCACTCGCTGATCACCTGATGTTAGCCCAGACTTATCTGACATACATAGTACTATTTTAATGGAAGTGCATTGGAGCAGGACAGGATAATCTGTCCGATATACAGTCAGCTCTCTTGTAACGGCCATGTTGGTGCTGTACAGGTCTTACCGTTAAAACAAATATGCCGTTGTATCAATAGTGCAGTTATCAAGAGTTTGCATACATGCATTTATTTTACCAATTTGGTCACTAGCATGTGCAATCAACCATAGCTAATTCAGTGTAAGCCAGTCGTCGGCTGTACATCAAAATGCCACTGAAAGGTGATAAAGTTACAATTATTTTATTTGTCTAAAGGATCTTGCCAGTTACAAGTTAAACTTTGGAGAAATATGTTTAGTAATTCACTGTGCTATTGTAAAGATCACACAATGGTTGAAGTGGACATGTTGGTTCCCACAAATGACTGCCTGTGCCGGAACTCAAATATTCCGTATTAACAATAAAATGAACACTGAAACACATTGGTCCCCAGTAAAAGTTTGCCGGTACCCAAATATTTAATTAAAATGAATGCCACTATAACGAGAATTGACTGTACTAGTATGCTATTATCCAATATATCGAGGGCTGATTGGAAAAAACAGTTATGCCCATTTTAGCAATTTTGAAACACTTAGTATCAGCATAGAATCAAAATTCTTGGACATGTCAGTTTGCATACTGAGGGCAACCTATAATAAAAAAAAAAGAATCTTAATTATAAAAGTGTTCTGATTTTACATGATACTTAACTTTAAAATTCATTTTTATCAAAGGTACCATTTTGGACATAACTTTTTGTTTGCAGTCTGCCCTCAATATAAAATCTGTTATAAATTATGGCATTTTATTGGAATAATGTTACAGAAAAATTGGGACTTTTCAATCCATTCAATATAGGCGCGTCTCATATATGTGACCTACTTGTTGTACGCTATCGGCGCTACAGACGAAAATAAGCCCCGAGGTACTATCTGGGATGTTTTCATTCTTTTTGAAAATGTAAATCATCAAACCTTGTATTAAGTTACAGTTAACTTATTTTGCTCTAAAATATCATTAAATATGTTTAAAAGTATTGGGAAAACTGTAATATAGACAATTTTATCAAAATGGCCGCCAGATTACCTTTCATCTTCAAACATTCACAACTTCAAGACTAATTGAGTAGAAACGTGATTCAAGTATCAAAATAAAGAGATGAATCTGAACTGTTTGACAATGTCAACAGCTAAAAACAACCAAAATTCAAGTTAAGATTCATTTTGTGGTGACAGGTCACATATTATGTGAGGCTTACAGTATATAAGAAATACTAATAATAATACAAGTGAAATACTTCTGTGTATTATGTACACTATACAAAATGTTTAAAAGACAGTTCGTCCTTCTGGTACTAATTTGTCAATTGAACATACTGGTGTTTTAATGTGTCACTTCTGGTGATGCAATGTATAGTGTAATAAGAATGTAGTATGAACTGACCGTTGTGTAATATTCTTTGTATGCTGATCATACAATAAGTGTTTTAATAAGTATATGTACATGAACAAAAGATACTTAACTACATGTATTATCTTTTCTATTTACAAATCAACAAATTTTAACACATTTATACAGAATGAATAAAATAACCAAATTTAACCTGTATATATGTATAATTATAGAACAAATTAAATATTTTAATTACTCCAGTATGCATTTGTGTATATCTGTATATATGGTTTCATGAAAGATGAACATCTGATGTATTTTTAGCATGGTTTTGGTTTTTCAGAAATTTTTCTTGACTATTAAGCAGGGCCAGATCCAGATGGGAAGGGGGGTTCCTGAATAGACTAGGGTCCTTGGGCCAGCTAGGTTCCTGGTTGAGTGCAGGGGCAAGGTACCCCTGTTGGTAGGGTTTGGGTCATGGGCGTAAATTACGAGTGGGTTACACAGGTATGTGTCCCCCCAACACTTTTTGAACAGGGTGGATGCCTATATAATTATCACCCTCCACTTTTTGCTTTGAAAAATTGAAATTAAAATGCCTAAATAATAATCTTTACCAGTATTTCTCTATTGTATAAATGTAACACTTAACCAATGTACACAGGGGGTATATAATATAATGTGTCACCCCCCCCATTCACTCCCACTTTTTGGATGGGGAGGCTCCTCACCCCTCCACTTTTAGGACAGGGGTGAACGTTCTGTCTTTACCACCACCCCTCTTCAAGGAAGCTATTTTCATCCTTGACCTGTAGGTCTATTACCAATCGTCGACCTGACATGAAGTTTTTAACTTTTTCCCAATCCTTGTTTGTTAATTGAAAAAAACTATTTAAAAGGGGGGCAGATTGAAGGGGATATCGGGAACCCTCTTCAGTTCTTGTCCTGTTAAGGCTATGTTATATCAATGACAGTAATAAATGAAAGTAATAAATCTATTGGACATAGCAACTTTAATGTCTATGAATGCACAAATGTAGTATGTGTGTGTGTGTGTGTTTCTGTGTATTATAGGGTTTTGTATCAAATAATAAAACTATAACTGTATTTTTACGAATAAATGCTTTAAGCCCTTATAATTAAAAATAGTTACATTTGATGTAAGTCACTGTGCTGTATACAATGTGTTTGTGTGTGTGTGTGTGTGTGTGTGTGTGTGTGTGCGTCTGTGTGTGCATGTCTTTGTGTGTGCATGTATTTTGTTCTGTATCATGTGTATTTAGGTACAGAATGACTACTATGTATGGGTGGATATAGGTGTGTATTTATTTATGTGTATGTATATACATGGAGGGATGGATGAGCATTATGTTGGAAGCTTCATTTCAAATTTATTTGTTATTTTTTATATCTGTTGAAAATGTGATTAAAATAATTAATGTATTATTAAGTTACGTGTTTGTTATTATTTTATACATTTGCATTTATAAACATTGTTTACATTTCTGTTTTGTTTTTATTTTTTTAAATGTTGATATTTTGAATACTAGTAGTTAACAGTTGTTAGTAAAGGTCAATTGTACAGTAGCATTGTTTAATAATAGTTGAAATGTTAATTTGTGCATTGGTTTTGTTAATTAATGACATCCCAGCATGTCATTAGCCTCATAACATAATTGCTAACTCATTTTTTAAGCTTTCGAGAAAAAGGGAAAAAAACTCTTTTATCAAACATGAAAACTTTTTAATGGTATTCTAATGGTAACTGCAAACATATATGTAAACAAATTTGGAATAACAATTTAATGTAACAATGATTGCATAACGTATATAAATATATATTTATGTCTTGCAGAGAATGGGTCAAACAGATGATTTAGGCAGATATTGATTATGGGCTGTAACGAGTGGTCTTACTTGACTGTATGACATAGGCATTAATGCAGGGTGAAACTGCAGTATCAGGGACTTCAATTATGTATATATCTCATTTTGTGCAAAATACGAGTTCGGCACTTATGCTGTGAGGCTAACAAGATTGTTTATTCAGTGGCTATTAGGTGTCAGACATATGATGTTGTGCGACTCATGGTCTTTAGAGGAAACCCGTTACTGTTACATAGGCTACTCTTGACAACTAGCAGCAAGGGATCTTTTATATGCACTTTCTAAGACAGGAAAGCACATACCACAGCCTTTGATAAACCAGTTGTGGACCACTGATTAGTGGAAGTGGTATACACCTACCCACAGAGTCTTGTGGAGAACTCACTCAGTGTTTGAGATTAAAAATCCCATGTCTCAATTGAGATTTGAACCCAGTACCTGACAGCTAAACCAGGTGCCACTGGGGCTGGTTGTTATTTAAAAGTATTGTAATAAACGGTAACTTTAATATTCGCCTAAATATCCAGATATGGTCATATAGCTAGCATATAAGAGGAAAGGTGCCTCACTCCTGTTATTTATTAAGCAACAAATATTTTTAGCCTTACAGCCCCACCCCAAAATATTTTAAACATACTGCCATTTGAAATATTTTAGACTTGGTGCACTACCCAAAGTGTTTTTAAACTTACTGCCCCCCTTATGAAAAACTGATGGATGAACTGTCAGTATAGCATCATATGTCACTGTATAATGTTCTGCTAAAATGTATGTCCAAGTATATAAGATCCTTTAGAAATTTTATTTTAGGATCGTTCTTCACTTAATTGTGAACACATTATTATTTTCCATGTGAAATTTTATTCCGTACAGATTTTTCATCTTGATACAGGCTCCAACCCAGCATGAGTGCTCCGCAAGGCTCAGTGGGTGGGTGGGTGGGTGAGTGTATGTAACTTGTTTGCACCTACTAGTGCTGACTGGTATGTGTTGTCCTTTCTATGGGAAAACACATAATAGATCCCTTGCCGCTAATTGGAAAGAGTAGCCTATGTGGTAGTAGTGGGTTTCCTCTAAAAGACCACAAGTTGCAAAACACCATATGTCTACGGGACCTGCGCAAAATGCATTTGAAAGTGGGGGACCACCGAGACCAAAAATATTTTTTTATTCAGCAAAAACACCTGATTTTAGTGATGTTTTTATTAGTTGTCATCTAAAAATGAAACCCACAACCCACCCCCACCCCATATTCTGCCGTCCCTGATCTGACATTTAATAGCTGCTTAATAACACAATGTATTATTGTCATTAAACAATCCATTCCATAATATAACCCATCATGTCTACTCCCTGGATCCGTCACTCCTACATACTGGCTTGCAGTGAGTTTTATATGTGAAGGATTTAATTAGTGTTCTGGCATAAAGACTGATATTTAGATCAAATGATACTCAGCTGTGAGAACTGTTTGTAACCTGAAACACAATTGATCGTTTTTTGATAACAGAATAAATTAACTCTTATAAATGTCAAACTAACCGTACGCAACACAACAGCCATGTCATGTGACATGTAGAGCGCGTGTTAATTAATAACATATTTGGTCATTAATATGGTAATGTTGGCATTTTTTTTTTATCCTGCATTGAAATGGGCTTTAATTCATGAAAGGAAAGGAATGTTAGATTGATGACGACGACACATTTTGGACTGAAGAATTTGAAAAACTCATAACACCAATCACTCATAATCAGCATCTGTTGGGTATGAACATAAAGGCTCAAGTGGTAGAGTGTCTATGAAGTGGTCAGTTATCAGATCTATCCTTCTCAGTGGATCCATTTGCAGTTTGGACTATTTTTTGTTCCAACTAGTAGTCCACAACTGGTTCATTAAAGGCCATAGTATGAGCTGTGCTGTCTGTGGGAAAGTGTATATAAAAGATCCCTTTCTGCTTATCAGAAAGAGTAGCCTAAGTGACGGCAGTGGGTTTCCTCTAAAGACATATGATATGTCAGAATTACCATATGTCTGACGTCCAATAGCCAATGATAAGATAAAAATCAATGTGCTCTAGAGGTGTTATTAAATAAAACAAACTTTACTCTCTTTTTTTTTTTTTAAACAAGGATTGCATTCAGGAAGAAATTGCTAGCTGGACTAGTTTTTGAGCTGCACACACACAGACACTCACATACACACACATATGCACGCACACACACACAAACTGTTAACACTGACTGTGGTTTGGAGCTGAACAACACCACTACACCACATTGATTTATTAATTATCAGCTTTCAGATGTCAAACATTTAGTAATTTTGACACGTAGTTAGTGTGAGCCAGCTTCTGAGGGTTTTTGAACCACTGTCTTCAGCTTGAGAGTTCAATGCTTACCACTGCACCACTGAGGCTCACTCAGGATGTGTCCCTTCATGACCTCCAGGATTGACGCCATTATAGACCATTAAAAAAAAAATTGTGTACTTCGGTATATTTGCGTTAAGATGACATGGTTAAGTGTTACATTGTTACAATAAACAGAAATGCTGGTAAAGATTATTTCAATTTTTTGAATTGTAATTAGATAATTATATAGTGGATTTACACCCATGGATGGGAGGATTTTAAAATCTTGTATGTTAGACATTTAGAAGCCACGTGATGCATTACTACAAATACCTTATTAAATTTTCTTCTTTGCACACAGTTTTACTCAGCAGCAAGGGGTCTTTTATATGCACCGTCCAATAGACAAGACAGTACATACCACGGCCTTTGATAAACCAGTTGTGGACCACTGGTTGGAACGGAAAATAGCCCAAACTGCATATG
>JAULBS010024790.1:0-10554 GCA_032355785.1 Symmetromphalus regularis
GGCCCCCCCCCCCCCCCCCCCCCCCAATTTTCGGGCAACGAACATTTTCTCTGTGTAAACCATTCGGTGCTCGCAAGGGCGGGCTTCGCCCTCCATTATTTCGGCCCTCCCCCTTCACAATTGCTGGAACAGCGCCTGGCAAGTTATCTTTTATATGCACTTCTGACAGACAGGATAGCTCATATCATGGGCTGTGGTGAACAACTTGTGGACCACTGTTCGGTGTAAGTGGTAACACATTGAGCCTTATGGAGCACACACTCTGGGTTGGAGCCAGTATTGAGATTTAAAAATTCCATGCTCGAGATTTGATCCCAGTACTTACAAGCCACGAGTCCAATAGCACTACATAGAGCGGTTTTTTAGTAATACAAGTCGATCTGTGCTCTTTCGTATTACCCTCACATTATTACGGTGAAAGCAAGTCAATATTGGGGGGAGGGCTTACCGACCAAGATGGGGGATGGGGGCTAACATCTAGGCACGAAGCTTTGAGTAAACTAGATGCGAGGTAATGCTTGATTCGGAATTATTGAGGGGTCTAGAGCCCCCTAGCACCCCACCTATTCCGCCGTGGCTGCCTTATCTACATTGCCTCGAGTGCCAATCCTGACCATGCAGCGAATACAAATACAAAACAATCAGCCGAATGTTACAAACGAAGAGAATTATGTTTGTGCCTGTGTCACAGAGCGGTATTGTGGGGAATGGCTGGAAGGAGGGTATATCTCAAATGTTGAGAACTGTCATCTCTGCTAGTTATGGCATCACAATTACGTTAGCAACTGCCAGAACAAACTTCTTGTGTCTAGTTAGTGTTTATCCAAGACTCAAAATAAAATGATTTTTAACACAAAAGTCGTCATTGGCTTGAGGGAATGGAAAACGTTTAGTTTTGTTATATTTAGAACTTTGCTCATACTTTTATAACAGCCACACACACACAAACACACACACCCTCCCGATAATTCTGAATCAAAAACATTAGAAGTAAATCGAGGGGGGGGGGGCTACTGCCGCAGTTAATGCATACAACATTAAGCAACCTACAAATCTATTGTAGTAATTGAAGAAAATCAGTTGCCTCTCCCCCACCCCACCCCAACCAATATTCACTTGCTTCCGCCGTGCCTGTATAAGCATGTGTTTGCAAAACGAGAATTTCACGACGAGTGTTATACATCAAAAACGTATAGTTTAGTTGTATTTAGAACTTTACTCATAGATTTATAAGCATATGTTTGCGAAATGTGAATTTCAAGACGAGTGTTTTGCATAAAAAAACTGGTTACGGTAACTTAAACATGGTTGTTTTGCAAATGTGGAAAGATGCGGATCGTTCTTCTATGGTGGTTAATTTTTACCATTCGAATCTTTAGCTGTCTCTGTTTTTGGAAGTAAGTGTTTGGTGGAATCGTTTAGGTTCCATCCATAACTCATTGTAAATATGTTTTAAAGCAAACTGATTTTTAATATAAATTTATTTTTCAATCTTAATTGATTTACTTTGTCTTATTTATCATTTTTCATTTATTATGTTTATTTTGAGTTTTTATTATAATTATATTTAGTATATGTTTTATTATATCATACTTTGATATCTTTATACAGTAATTTACTGCAGTAGCGGATCCAGAGGGTCCGGACCCCCCTTTTCTATAATTTTCCGAGTAGAAGGACACGAACATTGACAATTTTTCCCCAGTCCTATTCACCCACTACATTTGGACCCCACTTTTCAGAAATCCTGCATCAGCTCTTGTAATGTACGATATTTTTACTTTTAAAAATAATTGGACCCCCCCACTAGCCGATATTTAATTTTGCGGTGGGGGGAGGGGGCGTCGTTAAACCAACATTCATTTATTCTGCCTCTGTTTGTTTGCCTATCTGTGTGGTTGTTTTGGGGGGGGGGGCGGGCGGGATCTAGCTCAAACGGTAGAGTGTCCGCCTGTGAACCGGTCGATCGTCGTATCGATCCTTCTCAGTGCATCCATTTGCTGTTTTGGCTATTTTCCGTTCCAACCAGTGGTCCACAACTGGTTTATCAAAGGCCGTGGTATGTGCTCTCCTGTCTGTTGGACGGTGCCTATAAAAGATCCCTTGCTGCTTATCGGAAGGAGTAGCCTATGTGGCTATATGATTAACGTCCAATAGCCGATGATCAGATAAAAATCATTGTGCTCTAGAGGCTGCGTTAAATAAAACAAACTTAGCTTTACTTTTTCTGAAAAGGACTTCCAGATCCTCGTAAAGTTTTTACAAAAACAAATGAACTTGATAGTAATACTAACTGCCCAGCTGAACACTATTTTGCCATGTTAGACAAAATGTCACACTTAAAAGTACTTTACGTCTGATATTTTAGAGTCATGTCTAACAGAACCTCTTTCATATCGCTGCGATAAAAAAATTAAATTAATAATAATAATAATTTAATAAATACTAATACAATAAACACAAAGCATGTTCTGTTTTCATTTGATTCTTTTAATTTCAGGCCTTACATCTCATCATTATATTTTGTGATCATTTTACAATTAGTTTCATAATTTTGTTCTTCAAAACTCTCATTTTGTTATCAATTGCATATTTACATCCGGATACTCGAAATATCAACATGCGAACATTTGAAACAAGGCGGCCCTGATGACTCTAACGAAGGTTGGTCATTTAATTTTTTCAGGATTTTGTTATGTCGTTTTTGTGTGGTTATTTGTCATCAGCGGCCGATTCCCAGTGGACGATGTAACACTACCGGTTACAGTCTACTAGATATCTTGTCTGGGTCAAAGTGCGGTCACTCCAATAAGACTGTACAAACCTTGTAATAGGCCCAGGCCAAATGAGAAATATAAGGACACATTTCAAACTGCTTGTTAAGTATTTTTGTAATCAGTTCTTAACTATATTATACATATATATGCAGGCGCTTGGGAGGGATTTTCAAATTAGGGGGGCTATTTTTCAAAGTGGTGGTGGCTAATTATTAAGGGTGTATAAAATGTGCTGTGCGGAACTGCGAATCTATATCCGAAATAAAAACGGGCGAAAAATGGGGGTGGGGGCTGAGCCCCCTAGCTCCCCCCTGCTCCTACAGGCCTGGTATGGGTGTATACATGTACAAGTAGTGTATCTGATGTACTTAGGATCCCCCTTGACTCTGTTTACAATATCAATATTATTTACCAAAGGCCTAAGGGTCCACCTTTGCCTATACCAGGGGGAGATGCCCCTTTCAAAATCGTAGGTCCAGACAGACAAATATTTTATTTACGTCTCCCCTTGTGCACCACATAATAACAATACAAAAGAAATAAAACACATAAAAGTTCACAAGCCATTCCTTATGGAATTATGAGAGACTATACATATAAAATTATAGAAGTTTTAAACCTAAAACAAAACATATACTAACGGAAACATATACTAGCTGATATTTAAGAATGAAAAGAAATTGGGATATACTGAGCACAATACAACTGCTGATACCTGGGTACCCTGAATCGTCCCCTATATCACACGTCCGCACCAGTACAGGGTTGGAAAATAACGTGGTAAATATGTGATATTTTGTTGCTTTCTATCTCTAAGAAAAAACAGATGAAATTTATTCATGCTTCTTGACAGTGGCAATTGTTTGTATATGCTTGGTTTCCATTCATCGCAAATGTATTTAGTGGGGTTCAAATTTGGTGAAAATGTGCACAGTTACTTTTTTCCGCTAGTATATTATAAAATACAAAGACTAGAAAATATACATTATAAATGATACAAGTATTAAATATAAAAAGGAGCCAACTGGCCCGCCTGGCCCCCCTCTGTTCTGGTCTGATCACCAGTGGTGAACATATATTTGTGGGGATCCTGAAACTTGAACTGTTAAGGAGATCCTGAAGCATAAGCTTTATTAGTTTCATAGTAGATCCGTCACTGGGATAGTCCTGGCCCTGCCATAGAGGTCCGTATACATCTCCTTAGGCATAGATTCTGACAGCTGATTTGAGAATGGGATACCCTCAAATTCAAGAATCTGCTCGGTGGAATTCTGAAATTTGTAGCGAATGCCAGTAAACCGCCATTTTCTAAAATAGCCGCCATCAGGCCTCTGCCACAAACGAAACGCATACTAAATTTCATAGAAATGTAGTAGATGGATGATTTTTGGGTGTATTGTTAGGTTTTCATGTATGCTTAATACAGTGGCGACATTAAAAATATTTTAGCGGTTGCTTAGTTACAGAAATCAAAGATGGCCGCTAATTAATGTCCTTTAAACATGAAAATGTGTAGAACCTTTGACAGATATATCGTAGGAACGTGATTCTCGGGGTTTTTCACGTGTACTTGACAAAGTGTCGGCAATGGAAATATTTCAAATGTTACCTTATTTCCAAATCCAAGATGGCCGCCAACGAAAGTCCTTTAAATATGAAAACGTGAATAACTAGACATACATGTAGCAGAAGGATGATTTTGGTGTCTGTTATTATGTTTTAGGTATGCCTGACACAGGGGTAGTGTTAAACAAACATTCAGACATTAGTTAGATTCCAAAATACAAGATGGGCGCCACCATACAAAGTTTGTCAAACACAAAGCGTGTTTTAAGTTTTGACAGAAATATAGTAGATTCATTATTTTACTGTCTATTGCAACCAGTCACAGTAATAATATGATTTCAAGAACATGCACTGGCAAAATATTATAAAAGAATAACAACAACAGCAATAATAATAAAATTTACTGAAAGAGATCACACAAGTAGGTGACAAAGAACGAAGTCCGGTTAACACTTACTCCTTAACAAGTATATTAGAAGCTATTTGCTTTTCAGGCAAAACAAATATTACTTAGACTTATCTTTGCATACTTTATGCTTGAGCATAAAAGAACAACATTCATAGGACATTATAGGTAGTACCCCCTGACATTTGATGAACAGACATTTACTGTGATGACTTATTGGGTTCTTTATTTTGACATAATGATTTTCGCTCCTTATGACAAAAAATCACAGTTTTGCACTGCCTTTTTGCATGAACTGTGCTTTGTATCACACTTCCCCATATATTTACAAATTACGAGTGTCCAATGGGGTAATGGATTTATACACTTTGCCGGCAACAACATACCCTTATCAATCACCCAGCCATAGTTTGCTGGAAGTAGAATTAAGTTGGGGTGATCAAGAAGTCACAGGACCTTACACACAACAAAAAAGGTTCTCTAAAACCTTTGTGGGCCACATGAAAACTTCGCGTGTTTTGTGCCAATCTTACTGAGACTGAGTGCATCATCACCAGTGAGGACATGAGCATTCACCATGACTCTGCACAGTTCCACTCCCAACCTATCTGAGAGAACATGCAGTGGTATGTGACGCCTATGTTCACCGAGCCAAACTCTACCCATAACTCGTGGACATTTCTCTCGCAGTTGAGGGATAAAGCGAAGTAAACACTCTATTGTGTCTGTGTCGTTGGTTATTACAAGCAACCTACCACTTCCACGTTCCACCTCCCATTCACAGTGAACAACCAAGTGATCATCATCTACTTCCACAAGACCAGTTAGCGCTTCAATAGCTATTCACATTTTCATATTTAACGGACTTTCATTGGCGGACATCTTGGAATTTGGTAACTAGGCAACACCTGTCAACAATTTATCAAGCACACGTGTAAACACCAACACCCCCAGAATCAAGCTTCTACTACATATCTGTCAAAAGTTCTATACATTTTTATGTTTAATGAACTTTAATTGGCGACCATCTTGGATTTCTTTAACTAAGTAACCTCTAAAATGTTTTTAATGTCGCCACTGTTTCATGGCATACATGAAAACCTAATAATACACCCCAAAATGATCCATTTACTACATTTCTATGAAATTTAGTATGCATTTCGTTTGTGGCAGAGGCCTGGAGGGGGCCATTTTAGAAAATGGCGGTTTTCTGGCGTTCGCTACAAATTTCGGAATTCCACCTAGTAGATTCTTGAATCTGAGGATATCCCATACTCAAATCAACTGTCAGAATCCTTGCCTAAGGAGATGTAAACGGGCCTCTATGGCAGGGCCTGGACTAGGATGTCTAATTTTTATCAGAATTTTTAATATTGCCAAATATGCCATCACTGATATTCATGAAAGAATGGTTGTTAAATTATAAAATGCTATTTTGTCAGAGCAGTAAATGTTTTAAATATGTATCTTTTAGTGTTGTTGTACCAAATTACCTACACTTTCGTGTCTCCAGGCTAGAAATTATATGAAGCTGGAACATCCTCTAATTGGGATGGTTATACGAAAGTGTATCTGTATGTTTTTATGTAGAAAATTGTTTTGTTGGGTACCCACCCAGTCACATTGGTATTGGGGACGACGAAAACACCTAGGTGTCAAGGCTGCCTTGTGCCAATATGCGTATCCCACATTCTAATTTTTGAATTTGTTGTTAACAAGTATATATTGGCTAGGCTAACTGGCAGGGTGATTGGAACAATGTAAGAGCGAACACTCTTCATTCTATAAAACCAGTTTTGGGAGATTGGCAGTCCTCCTACTGACGACCAAGGAAGGATGAAATTGTTTTGTGTCGTTCTCGTATTGGTTATACATCTTTAAAAAATGTTCATCTGAAAAAGGGCCATCCACCTCATCGAGATCATTGTCAGTGTATATTGACTTAATCCAGTGTAGTGACGTCACAATATTGTGTTAATTGTTCATTATTTTTCACGAATCTACACTTAGGAGACCAAAGAACGCGAATGTTGTAAGATCCAGAGAATGCACGTGCAACAAGTGAGGAAAGATATTAATGAAGTATGTTGTCAATTGAATATTCATAAATCTAAAGAGGGATTAACTTTTTTTCACGTTGCTTCATTACATCGTCCATTCACGTTGTACATGCACACATCATACCACAATATTACAATTTACAAATAAGTTTTTCACTTACCTGGGTTTGAACCCACAGCCACTGGATTGACTTGACCAACTATTTATCCAAGTGAATGCATATTTTAGGTATAAAAAGCAGCATAATCATCGAGAGTTAAATATGTCTATTACATTGCACGTGCAATTCTGTTGTTGAGACCTGACTGGGTTATGTCGTATTTGATTTATTATTTTCTCAATATTCATGAGTTTTAACCAAAGCGGATGTGAAATAAACATTTATTTTATAACGAACATTATATTTAGCAAGTGGTGGATTAAGTAGGAGAATACACTCGAAAGTGTGGACCCGTGAATAATAATTCTCTCTCCCCTACAGAATTCGTTAATTATTTTTCACGAATCCACACGTCGTTGTACATTCTCCATTACGGTTTGTCCTCACCTTCAACCTGTTAGAGATAATGTATTTGTTAATAAGGGTGTGGACAGACGCATATTGTCCTGGACAGATGGATATTGTTCCGGATACGCATATTGTCGCAGACAAATGTACATTGTCGCGGACAGACACATATCGTCGCGGATATATTCTTATCGTCGTGGACAGACGCATACTGCCGTGGACAAATGAATATTGTCGCGGGCATACACATATCGTCGCAGACACTTGCGTATTGTCGCGGGCAGACAAACACATATTGTCGCGGACAGACACATATCGTCGCCGACAGATACATATTGTCGCGGACGGACACATATTGTCGGGGACAGATACATAGTGTCGCGGACAGATGGATACTGTCGCGGACAAATGCATATTGTCGTTATCAAAGTTTTTAGATGTTTTTCAACGTGAACAACATTCTTAATCAGATTGCTACGTCAGACTCATCTTGCTGAGCGCGCTGCCCCGCGGCAACGTCCACTACGATGACCCCTCTTAGTCACAGGTCACATAGTGCACGCTCATACGCCGACATCACGTGTTTTCATCCGGCGTTAATAGTACTATTAATGGTTAGTTGTACTCTTAGTAACCACGTGAAAGCATATCCTTTTTACAAACCCTTGTTGACTACTACTGTACATAGCAAAAATAGTGTCATATGGTTAACATATAAATAGATGAACATATCATGTTTAGAATACTAGTATGTCCAACATACGTTAGATGTTAACCAATGTATGTTAAACATACAGTTGTATTAATAAATGTATTATTAAACCTTTATTACTGTTCTGCTCCTTTATTTTCCTTCCTTAAGCTGTATCTTATCTCATGGTTATAGCACGAATGCTCTTACCTTTGTTTTCCATTTTATTAGAATTTTCACTTTTAAATTTTAATAACAAATGCAGTTGCCAGTACTACTATTATTAATATATTATATAAAGGGCGATCACCTTTCCGGACTTTTCCAAAAACTTTTTAACCAATACCCGGAATTTCGGAATTGTTACGAAATATACGGAATGTTTTTCAAATTCCAAACCCCCCAAAAAATCTCTAACCGACCATTTTCAATTAAATTACCGAAACGAAATAAGCGATCTAATTTTCCGGAGAACAGTGTATTTTTTATAATAGAGTTATGTGCCTTTAACGAACGTACATTCCTATTGGTTGTTGGTCTCAGCAGTTGATCAATGAAAATCGTTTTAACAAAAAAGTAAACTGAAGCCATAATATGGAAAATTCTTGTTCGTACACATTTATTTCTTGTTGAAAACAATACATTTTGCTAGCGTGAAAACCCGGTGACCTTTGCCAAGGGATTAAAAATACAGGATTATATCAAACTTAATCATGTTTGGAATACAACTAGATAAGACAATAAGTACAATTGTGATATGTTTTATTTTTTATTACACTGTTTTATTTTACTGTGGTAAGGTATGGACGCTTTTTTGTCAAAATTAGAAAAGATTTTGAAACAGTGCGTTCGCGCTATAAATAATGATTTTGAAAAATTGCGTTCACTCTTTAAATTAAGATTTTGAAAAAGTGTGTTTGCACTTTAAATTATAATTTTGAAAAACTGCATTCGCGTTTTAAATTAAGATTTTGAAAAAGTGCGTTTGCGCTTTAAATTAACTTTTTTGAAAAAGAGCGTTCGCACTCTTTAATTTGAAAATTCCGAATAAAAATTCCCTTATAATATAATAAATTGGATAACTTGTGCCCAATCTCCAATCTTTTTGTGTACAATAAAATGTATGTCAATCAGTAAACTGCGCATGTGCGGTAGTTGTGAATTAAAAGCACGTTTTCTTGTCTACGTTCAGGAAATATGATTTTAATTGTTTGACGTAGGAATTAGAGGGAAATCATTAATTTTCTCGTTGTTGTGACTGGTCAATGGAATTAACACTACCCTCAACCTAAAGATTTAGAAGAAAAATGTGTAAATCAAGTATATTAATTTTAAAAAGGCCTTACTTTTACCAACTTTTCTTAACTCACTATCGGATCGGCTTTTCAAACCATGATTTTTTTTAAAGCTGCAATATCTCCTCCCTGTAATGTTCCTTATTTTTTAGGACTTATAAGCACTATTTTGGTTCATTTTTCGGAACCTTATTTTAACCTTTTTTTACCCTTTTCCAGGTGTCCAAATATATTAATTAGAAATGAATGTTTGTTGAATGACACCCCAACACATTATTAAAAGCTATAGACAAAATAAAATAAGTATTGAGACTTCAGTCTTTCCTGCTTAACAGTTGACCAATGACAGTCAACCTCATTATAATTATCATTGCGTGAAGGTTTTGTTTTAGCATCAAACCAGAAGGCTTTTGAAGCAATTTAATTTAATATATATTTCACCAAAACTTTTTATAATTTTTTATAAAAAAGAGGTAAAATAAAAAATAGAAATTTTCAGGAATGTCTAGGAGGTTAATTGATTTCTTCAAGAGTTTTAAGCACTTTTCAAGAGGTACTTTTCAGGATTTTCCAGTGCGAACTCGAGTAAACGCTAGACAACATTTGAGCAACACGATTTTTAATCAGTAGGCCTTAGTTTATTTAAACTCCCATGGGCCGGTTTAATGAAGACTGTTATAAACTATGAATGCACTTAAAAAATGTATAACACTTCGCTGATTTGCGGTCAATGTAGTTAATTTGTTCATTGTCGATGTCAATGTCGTAAACCACACTATAAATAGCTGCGGCAGGTAACTCTGGGATTTCCCTGCACTCGCGTTGTTGTTTCCTCCTTATTTGAAATATGGCATTGGTTAATAATAATAATAGTAAATAGGAAACGCAATTTCAGTGAAGGTGAATAGTGTATAATAGCGCTCATATTTTATGAATAAAAAAACAATTTCTATCGAAACAAGCCTAGCGTTATTTTTATTATTGTTATATTTTAAAACTTTTTAGCTTTGTCAGTTGTGTTATCGCCTGAGGAGCTTGGGTCGAATCTCCTCAACGGGCGTAACATTGGGTTTCTTCTATACTGCCATTTGAATAATAAACAAATTATTATTATATATATTTTTTTATTATTTATTTATTTTTTCTTTTATGAATCCGAGAAATCGGCATCATATGAGGTGAGGTGAAGTATTTTTTATACGGGTCCACATCCTATTTGGTTCGGACCCGCCTCCCCCGGGTCCAATGTC
>JAULBS010024801.1:0-24745 GCA_032355785.1 Symmetromphalus regularis
TATTATTATTACTGAAGTTGTTATTATCATGATAATAATTATTATTGTCATTATAGATGTACACGCTGCTCTAAGAGATATAATACTATAATAAATTTAAAATATTGCATTGAAATCGAAAAATAAAAATTACTAATGTAAAACAAATGTCCGCCATATTGGATTCTGAATGAAAAAATAGCGTTTTCAAACAGGTGGCACGAGTTGCCAAACTTTAAATTTATATCAAAACACAAATACTGATATGTATGGCAACAGTGATGTATAAATTTATGTTTTAAGAAAGAAGTAATATGTGAATACTGCAATAAGTATGAAAAAAAATATTTGTTTTTGTGGATAATTGGGAGTTCGATAAACCGATTTCGCTTTTGATGTGCAATTAACTATTAACCAAAACCAGTTTTGTCAATGCCAAAACACCAGTTTAGACCTTTACCAACCTTCTGCAAGTGGAGACCACTTCGTATGTCTCTGTGAACATACCATAAAACTATTAAAAGGGCCCGCAGTGTGGGCCTATTTTTTAAACCACAAATCTCAGTAGTGGTGAGTTGTAGTGTTACTAGTCTTCCGGTGCAGTCCGTACTATTGGGACAGTAATAAGTCAGTATAGAGTATAGTAAAATAACTTTTATGGCTTATGATTTTATTTATTGTATAATATATATATATCTAAAAGCAATATCAAGAGTTTCATTACAGAAATCATTAAACTTAAAGACAGCCTAACACAGCTGTCCAGAGCTTTATTGTTCAATCCAAAAGCAAAATATTTAAATTATATACTGTAAATCAAGAAATTAATGAGTTATGAAATTATTGTGTCCATGAGAAGTACACAAAAATGTGTATTCTTATTACTGCATCTACAAAAAAAAAATATAATAATTTCCATATCCCCATCAATTGATCAAGTAAAAACTCCCTTTGCTGTTATCATATTATTTTAGTTTCATGTCGAAAGCAGTCTACAATAAATAGCGTAAACAGACTATATAATATAGTTCAGTAGTTTTCATAGCAATGTTAGATTCACTGATGTTCCGCAATAACGGAAACGAGCACAGAATCGTGGAAAAACCTATCTGAAACGGAATTGCCGAATTCTCGATTTTCTCCAAAAACATTATTAATGAACCCCTAATAATGTAGTTTATTAATTAAACAGATTTTCCAGCACCATTTTCAAATCAAATGGTAGATAATTGTCTACACTGATATAGATCTGTATGTGTTACACCAAATTACTAGTTTGGAGCACAGACGATTACCAGTTGTTTGGTTTGTAAATTACTTTTATTTTTTAATAGAGAAAAATCATTTTTTAATTTATTTTTAAAAAATTTACTCATATTCTCTGACAATTACATGAGTTAAAGATTTCTTAGATATTTTGGGTCAATTTATTTATAATATCATCATTTAAAAAGATGTTTTTATTTTTCTTTTAAAAATTCTGCACCCCTACATTTGTATTACATGTATGTTTTATGAGAAAATAAAATGCGTGAATTAATTATTGCGTCGAACTGTTCATCGCATTTTCGCATTAATTAGTTGCTGGCATTAATTTCATGATTTACAGTATTATGCAGCATATGCAGTTTTTTGAAATTACTGTCTTAAATTTGTATGAATTTCAAGGGCTGCAGGCCAAAAATTATATGTATGCATATATGTGAAGTACATGTACATGAAACTGTTATTATCATCATCATCATCATGATTATTAATTAAAAACAAATTGTTTTCACTAATTTCAGATCTTTTTAAAAACAAATCACTATGGATAAGCAGTATTCTGTGAAGTTTTTTTCAACATTAGTTGAATCAATTCAAAGACTATGCCGTGAATTTGTGGAGTTTGATCAAGCTGTGGAAATTAGTGGCTACCTGTCTGTGGAGATAGATAACTTTAAAAAAGAGCGGTACGTTCTCAGCGAGATGCTACAGAACAGTGGAAACGTCATCAGTGAAAGTTACTGTACCAAAGCATTCAAGACTCACAGTAAATGTTGCTCAGAAAAACGTGCCTTACGGGAACGACAGTCGAATGCTACAGACTTTGGTAGTAGTAATGCAACAAGTAGACACAATGTTCAGGCAAACACTCATCAACCTTCACAGTCCAGACCACTGGTGCTAGCAGACTATGGAAGGACATCTAGTAACAGAATGTCTAGTTTGTCGTCAGGAAGTAGACATGTTATGCAGGCGTTAAGTAATACTGATTGTAGTATTGAGAATCATGCTGATGGTTATGGCATAAAGAATCTGGTGTCAGTGTCGCCATCTACAGAAGAATCAAGGAATGCAAGTTCAGCTTCTAACAACCTCACCAGTGATAGGTTGTCTGAAGAAGAGAGGGGTACAAAGCGTGTTTCATCATTTTCCAGTTCAACTTTATCTAAAAGAGGTACGAGATAGATACACATGTATACATTTTACATACATACATGTACATAGTAAATATTGTCTACATTATCATCAGCAGCCCTTAAACTGCGGACATAAATAATTTATGAAGCTCCTAAATGCCATTGCTAAATTGTTTTGCTATGAAATTTTTTAAATAAGCATACACGCACATTTGTGGAACAGCAGTACAATGCTGCCATAAACCAATTATTCAGCAATGTTTATGGTGGCTTTGCTAATTGCCATAGTAACTGCAAGTTTCAAGAGCTGAATCAATAAAGAAAACTGACTTAAGTTAGTAGATAATATGTTAAGTTAATGTAGCTTTCATTAATAATAATACAGTTTAATGTCTTTAATAATAATAAAGATAAATTATTGATAATTGCTGATTTAATATTGATAGATTTAATTGTGATTATGACTGTTTTATTGTAAATGCAGCTTCATTACTGATATTTTTTCATTAATCATATAAATGATCAGTGTTACTGTTATATAGAAGTTAACACAATCAACATGTACAGTGTTCATGTTATGTATACATGTATTTTGTATTTTTCTTGAATATAATCAGGGCTCACCCTGGAATAAATATACCTTTAGCCAAAAAATTAGCCAAACAGAATTTTTATTAGCCAAATTCAAAGGTTTTTAGCCAAATATAACTGGCTTAAATGCTAAAATTATAATTTATATCTAGCAAAACAAAACAATATCCGTGTCCCTGTGAGTAATTTAAGCCTCTATTGGATTGGTTGAATATTTGTCAGTATTAAATAATTAATTAATTCACAAATACAGTAACTGTTATATTTAGGAATTAACAAAACATTATTACACATAAAAGAAAGAAAAGAACGTTGTTTTGTTTCATAATTAAAGTTCATTTCTTAAATATATATATAATTTTTTTCTTTTCTGAAAAGATCATTTTAATATAAATTTATTAAATTATTATTGTACCATTATTGATATAATTAGTGTAAAACCTGTTTGTGTGCACCAAAAAGTGACAAAAGCTTTTTTTATATCAGTGATTTTTTGGCATTTACTAACACAATTAAAATAAATGTTTGCATCACTGAATTACAGTTAAATATCTGAATTTTTTTTTTTATATATACATGTATGTACTGGTAAGAACCTTGTGGATGCTACAATAATTGCTTTGAAAATTATGCTTGGCATGACCAATGCTCTGTGGCATTGTGTTTCAGTTAGTAACCAGTTTCCATACATTTCACTATCGAAGTATTAACTTTCTATAGGCCAAATCCCTTCCATATTTTAAGACTTAAAATGTCGACTAATACACACAATATAATATATGTTTAGTTTCTTTAATAAAAAAAAAAGGAAATATATACATGTATGCTGTGTCCATAGGGACTGTCGTGGATCGAACATGTTGCGTCCCTTCCATGATTGCTGCATCATTGACCCGAGCTCTCAGGTCCGTGAGATCCCTGAATTATAAAAAATAAAGAAGAAAAAAAGTTATGCTAAAAATAGGCTTAGCCAAATTTTTAGCAATAATCAGATTTGATTAGCCATATTTTGTCAAAATTAGCCAATGGCTAATTTGGTTACCGACAGCGCGAGCCTTGATAATAAATACTGTAACATTAAAAGATATACATGTATGTAGCACTTGTATAAATGTATGTTCATTTTTTTATAGTTATATGATTTTAATAAAATCTATTAATTTTTGCAGAAAAAATTGTATATCCTATTGAACAATCCATTCCCTCGTCCACACAAGACAATCCTTTGGCTAGTTTTTCTGAAGGATCTTACACAGATGTTCTAACTGACAATGCAAGAACAGAAATGGCGGACAGTTTGTATTCCCAGCCTGGCCCATCTGCAAATACCAGGACAAGTGCAACAGACAATTTGTATTCTCAATCCTGCTCATCCACAGAGGAAAGTGTCCGTCTGCCAATGTTTGTCAAGGAGGAGCAGGATGATCTGGTTCTAGTCGGCAGTAGTGAGGAGGACAGTAATAATATGAACATGTTTGATGCAGGTGATGCTTCATTTCTCATGGATTCAGCTCAGAACAATCATGAAACAACAGATGTAAATTTACATAGACAGTCGGCAGCATACACAGAGTCTGCATGTCCAGGGGACCAACCAAAGGTAAGACATTATTTTAAGAAACTATTAAAATTTTGACCAGACAGTGTTGAAACTAATAATTCTATATTACATAATTATTTTTGTGGACAGGGCTTAATCCAAAAATAAATGTAAGAGGTCAGTTATGGACACTGTCCAGTACAAATTATGTCATTTTGGAAGATTTGACATGTGCAATTATATAATGCAAAGTTAATTTTCTCAGACATTTTATCTCACCCTTGTATTTTAACTTACAGTGAAAATAAACATTTGTATGTAATTTTTTAATTAGATAATGTTCAGCATGTTTGCATACTGTAACAGTAGAGGCTGGTTGGGCTAACTAATCCTTAACTGAATCAAGCCTGCCCAATGGCATGTGGTCACAGGTCTGTACTCAGGTATCACATGCCATAAGCTGACAGCATCTGTGCTGCTAAACAAAATGTTCTAATTTTTATCTACTTGTTTTAAGCAGCCACTTGAATTAAATCCCATATTCATAAAATACTTGCATTAAGTGATCACAGCAAATACAATGTCATGTACTTGGATTAGCTTACATAACAACAACAAAGCGATATACATGTATGGTATAATTTGACATCATGCTAAGTACTGAACAACTTTCAAGTACTTTGTTGATGAACAGCCTTGAAGTGGCAGAACATATAAATATTGGAAGGGGAAGGGTGGTTGCATCTTATATATTTAAGTATTTTGTATAGTACTAATAAAAAAATGTAAAACAATTAACAGGACTCTCCTTGCCAATTCCGCCCTGCACCCCACCCACTCCAGTATGTGCACTTAAAAATGCACAGACACAGCAAGTAATATTTAGATGGTTTGCTGACCAATTAAAGCTGGGAATTACACAAGTAACAAGGAAGTTGAGAGTCAAAACAGTGGCAGATTGAAAGTGACACACGATTTTTGAATTACCTGTTTGGCGATTTAATAATCCAGTGCATTCGCCAAATTCTATTTTAATTCGTATTTGGCAAATTGGTTAACGACAGCTTAAACCTATATATACATGTCCTACATGTATGTATTATACTATACATGTGTTCATTGTTCTTACGTAGTTTAGAGAACATAATAATGGCGTTGTGCAAAAATTGGCTGAAAAAATGAAAGCTGCTACCAGCAAATCATTAGTACAGGTCATGAAAAAAAAGCAGTATTTCTTCAATTTAAATATAAAATTTTGATTAAAATTAAAACTAAACTTTTCCATTGATCACAGATTGGTAACATTACAAAATGTTTCTTTACAGTTACATATCTAAGTTTCATCTAGCATAGCAGTGATGTTAGAGATAAAACAATCCTGTCTGGTCAAGATTTTTTTTTAATAAATACATTTATACCTGTGGATGTGGTGGATATGGAAAATGGACAGTGCAGAGTTCACCTTTCGTGCCCAATAACAGTTAAGCCAGGATATCTACAAAGAACGACAAAATAAATAAATAAATGTTTACTAATGTTATCAAGTGCCCTTTAATCATTACTTTACATATATCAGAAAGGAAGCACAAAGTTGTATTTATTGTTAAAATGCTGGTTGAAAATATCCAGTGGAACCCACCATGTCAAAAGACGAGAGTTCTGTTTCTACGAAAACTAGTGTAGGGCATGCCAATGACATTAAAGCAGAAGTGAAATATAATACCGTTTTGGGCTGTTGTTTTCGTAAACAGTATCTATAAACACCCACTAAAACAAAAGAGATAAAAATATGTTTTTTGAATTATCCTTTTTGTGTTTTAGACGTTTAAATTTTGTCCAAAAACAGTACGTTAAAAGCTTTCAAAACCATCATGAGTTATCTCCCCTTCTCTCGCCCGAAATGGGCTGATCTATGTCACACGAGCCAAGGATATGTTGGCATCGCTAATAACTGACAGTGAAATGGCTTCGACAATTCATTCTCTTTGCGCATACTGTACATGTATCTCGCTGTCAACATGTTTTTTGAAGAAGAAATTGAGTATGAGGAAGTACCAATGTGCGACAGACTTTGCATAGTGTACCCATACATGTACGAACCGTTACCTTTGTTAAATAAACAGACCCACACTATCCAAAAAAAACCAAAAAAAACCCATTAAGATTTAGGGTACCCTATTTTTACGCAAAGTATTATCTGAACGGTAAGCCATTAAGTGATTTTCAGTATTAGTTCATGCCAAAATAAGGGAAAATATAACACAGACCACTGAAGTGACTTTTATTTGTTTCCAGTAGAAATAAACTACGAAATAAACTGGTGTGGTTGTAAACATTATTAGGTTGTTTTCGATAGTAAATTCAACACAGTAAAAAGCAAGTCAATAAATAAAAAATTCAAATCGATCGTGTCAGTCATTACGTGCACAGTGCAGAATCCATTTTCCACGAAAATAAATATTTTTAGTGTTGCACCCCATTGAAAGAAAGTTAATCATGCCTCTGGTATTTCATCTCATAATTTATATGCATAAATAAATACTCTAAATCAACACTGCAATACCAAAAATTAAACAAGTAGGCCTACTTACGCTTTCACATGCAATTCTTCATGTTTTCTGAAAACTCCACGTGCTTTGCAAGGCGACTGATAAAAGAACACACAGAGGGTGCCTAAAAAGCCATGTCGTGGAATTTCAGACGCCGAGATGGGGTATAAACATTAGAAACCTTTGCTCTGCCCACCGTGGTATAAGGGTTTTGTACAACGGCAAACAAAATAAAATATTGTTGGAACTGCGTCCTTCTTAAGACTTTGTTGTTTTTGTTGGAACAACTTCTGTTTCCTTCAACGATTTTAAAACGTCTGCAAAACAATATTTTTTCAAAATGTACCCAGCACAAACGATCACAGGCTTTTGTCTTAATCAAACAATGACTTTGGAAAATGAAAGAATGACAATCCACATCCTTTGTATGCTGTGTTTATACAATTCAATGTGACACACTGAACCATAACGAAAAGAAAAGACACCAAATAAGTGAAACGCTGAATAGTGAATGACTGACTACCCTTGCCTGGCTCCAGTAAAATTGTGTACACAGTAGCGTACGGAAACTACCGAATGCTTTCAAAAATGAGTGAATGTCGTTAAATTTTAATGTGTGATTTTATTTCGTTTTAAAACATGATTACGTGATTTTATTCAAACAAGTTGTTAAACTAATTAATTTATACTATATTTCACTTCTGCTTTAAGGGTTGTTCAGGACCTTTGAATAACTTGTTTTTTTTGTTTCTCTATCTCTTTTTCCTTTGAATTTAACATTGTTAAAGAACTGTCATCAAAATTAAACTTCATGTAGATAATAACATGAGTGTCAAATGAAAAACCATTAACGTTTAAACTATTAACACTACAACACAGAAATGAACTAATAATAATGCATCAATTTATTGTTAATTGGGTTGATCTCACAAACAGTGGTGACAAAAAAATATATCACCAGTAATAATAATAATAATTAAAAAACCCCATAAAAAAACACAACATTCATTTTTATTATTTATTAGAATCATGTACATCTAACCCAATTATTTTATCATCCAATAACATTAGAAGACATTTTATCCATATTTGTTGTAACGCAAATTATTTGTTTAGAGTTGGGCTCAAATATTTTTTATTTGATATTACAAGGTACAAATGTAGTAACGAAGGTCAAGAATGCAGACGAACTGCTGAGATTCAAGTGAGAATTAATCAGATAACTTTTCTACAAACTTTTGACTATTTTTGAAAGCTGATTTTGGGGATTAGTGAAAATTGGTAAATTTTCAAGTCTATGATTCATCATCATGATGGTATTATTTACATGATAATAGAATATTTTTAAATTTGGAGCATAGAGTTACTTGGTAAACACATGGTGTTTGTTATGACAGCGAAGACTCCATGCGGAGCTCGTGCACACGCGAGATATCACCGTTTCCGCAAAGGGCACTTGACCATACATGTACATGTAGGTGGCTGTTTTAAATTCATGTAAATGTGTCTTAATTAAATTTAAAATAATACTCTTCACATATAACAACTCAGTTGTTAATCACAAATTGAAATTTTGATTATCATACACTGATACAGTCATGTACTTGTAATGTGAACACATACATGTACATGTACTTTTGAACACCACTACATGTATGTTAACAGTTTTATATTCTTTTTATTTTTTATTTTTAAAATAGTGATGTGCATGTGTTGTGATCATGTACATGTACATTGTACATATATGTATAGGTATCAGTGACATCAAATTTGTTTAGAATTGTTAATGTGGACAGTACAGTGATTTGTATATGTTGCTCCTGGTGATACATTTGGTTGTAGATATACAGATAGGTTAACAGCTGCAGTCTGTATCATCTATCATCTCAGTGTTTGTTGATTTGATAGACAGTATGAACAGGTCTGTGGAATTACAATTCTTATTAATAGCCAGCTGGGCTAGTAAATAAAAAATCCATTAGCCTGCAGTTATTGTCATTGGCCCAATATTTTATTTTATCAGTTCCCACAACAAACTTCGAACCCTTGCTCTGGTTAGGTGGAGCATATTTTTTACAAAAAGTGTAAAACACATTTCGCGTTTGGTCATAAATTATCCATTCCCTGGGTTCACTTCTACTGTCCTTTTTCCATTTTTCTTGCCAAGAATGGTTGTGAGTTTCCTTCTCATACTGTTTATTCTTTTCTTTAATTATCACTTTTTTTCTGGTGGCTTGTAAACATTTTCAAGATATTTCCACATTTTTATTTAGCAGTCGACATAGCAGATGACATGCGCAAACCGTAACAATGTCAAGATCCAGCACAGGAGAATATGTTATAAATAGACATAGAGAAAGTGGGGTTTTCCAAACATGGCCTTGTTTTCGGAATGTTACTGTTAGCAAAGTTAAAATGGCGACAACTTTGTATTAGAGATCAGATGACTCTGCGTGGTTTACGAAACGTTTTATGAATTTGGAAGTCAACATCACAGAACTCAAAATTCGCAAGTGGAATTTGATGATGATTTGCCCGGGAGTTTTTTTTACCAATTAGGGCAAGTGGGTGAGTGCAATTCCACAGGCCTGTATGAAGTAACCCATACAGTAACTGTCAATTTTACAACTCTTAACATTTGCAGTGGCATTTGGCATTTCCATGAAATTAGTATTCAACAGCATGTTATTGTCATCGATAATACATGTACAATTACTATTTAATCCTAAAATAGTTACATTACTTACAATTACCGTATATTGTAGCATATTTTCCTTAACTTTAATTTAGTGTTACCACACTGTAGCAAAATGGTTTTAAATTAGCTGTTGTAGAAACCAAGTGCTATGGGAAATATGTCTGAATTTCAGGGGCCTTTGAAACTAATCACTCATCTCCACTACATGAGTGTCAATTCAGTTTTAAAAGTGGAGGGGACAAAATACTGTGCACCTCAATTATAACAAAGTTTAAAGGCTATTTCTTACATCGAATTATGTAAACAATGACGTTCTTACAAAACTGATAAAAGGGATGACTACTTGACATTTTAAATAAATAAAAAATTTTTTTTTTTTTTTTTTACATTAAAATTTTTTTTTCCTTAAAGAAAAGTGGGAGGGACATTTATATAGATTGTCCCCCAGTGTTGAAAAGTGAGGTGGACATGTCCCCCCTATGCCTCACTGATCAATGCCAATGCTCCACTAAAGAACATTTAAAAAAAGTTAATTGTCATTCTGATCATAAGGTTTTCTATCAAGAAAACAAATTAATTATTTTTATGTGTAGTTTTTAACTTTTTGTTAATTAAGAACCAATTAAAGGTTGTAAACTGTTTTGTGTTTGACACTTGTAGATTATGTGTAATCAAGAATAGCCTTTATTTTATCATTTTTCTCTGTTTTTGGGGCTTTAAATTACCATAGTGTTGAGCAGTGAACAATAATTTTCATGGTCATATTTTCCCATATATTTGTACAAGTCGGTTTGCACATGTGGTGTCAGACATTACAGTGATTGTTATAAAAACTGAAATAGAAAATCAAACAAATATGAAAGGTGCAGCTCTTGCTCTGATTGAGTAATAATTAAACTAAAAATTTAATACCAGTGAAAAGAACTGTCAATATATGTTATCAGGGTTTCACATAATATCTGAAAAATGGCTCACAGGGTTTTATTTTGGGAATCAATCATTAAAAAATCGGAGTTACCTAAGACATTACTCCAATCACATAATTAACTGTCAGTGAATAACTGTCTTGTTTATATTACATGCATATATTTAGATCCAGTGGTTTTCCATGATCACTGAAAATGGATGGAATTCATGGAATTCACATCATGAAATGGAATTTGCATTTGAAAACGGAATTGTTTTACAGCGAAATAATTATAAAAAAATTATTTTACTATTGTCGCATGCTGTAAAATGTGATTTGTCAATGTATAGTTACTGTAGTACTATTCGCAGTGTTGGCAAACACGTGGTTATATTTATTTACCAAATTTATTTGGATTTCTGCTTGTCGTATTACACCTGCGCAATGGGGAAGATCATTTGCCTGTTTATTGTTGCTGTCATTCAGCACTTGCACCATTGGGCCAATCAGAATAGGCCTAATTAAAATTGCAATATTAGACAGTCACATTGGTGATAAAAATAAATGATTTTAGTGATGTTTCATTTTGTTTACTATATATTATGTCAACACTAATCCCCTGTTAATAAAACTTGCACAATTGTTTATTTACATGTAGAACTTTGTTGAATTGTAACTTTTGTTCCTGATGTTGTCTCTCGCCACTTATAAACAGCATATTGCATGTGAAGTCACATGATCTGTAATAATGAGTTGTTACATTGGCCGAGTCCTGCATTTAAATTAGTATCGGTTAAAAAGTCCAAAATTAAACGAAAACACAAAGAGACTTGCTATGCTTAAAGTGAATGGGTAGATTCAAATATTTACCTCTTACAGTTATGACTAAATTAAAGAAACATGAATAAAAAACATTTTTCCTATAAAATTGTCAGAAATTATTTCATTTAAGTTGCTAATTAAACATATTTTATTCTTGAAACGGAAAAGAAGCAGAATTCACAAAAACACGAAACGGAAAATAGCTTTTTTCGAAATGGAAAATCACTGGGTCTATATATTATATCCTTTATCCACAATTCTATCTTTAAATGTATATCCATTGCTTTTTCTTGTCATAAATAATAGGATTTGGTGTATTTAAAAATTTTTAAAAAAAATTAAAATCTATTAACATTGAAAATATTTTGCATCAACCATGACTCGCATATATTTTATTTAGGAGTATTTTAGCGAAATATTGTGTCAAATACACAGGATTCCAGTTTTCTAACAATTCTTTTAGTGTATTGCATGTTCATTTCAAATTTATACTTTTAATATGTAATTCCAGTAATTGGTCGTCATCTGTGTTTGTGTTTTATTTCTACCGCTACAAAGAAACAGTTGATCTCTGGATTAGTGTGATGAAAGCAATTCACATGTATTGCATTGCCTTGGCATTCAACAGATAGTGAATGACAATGTTATCATAACATGTGGCTGGCAGCTTGCTGGATTAGTGCTTAAATAGATACAATTAGACTGGTCAATTGTGTCTGGTGTAGTTTTTAATAGAGCATGATGAGCGATTATCATGTACTGGTATTTCAATTTTTGTTTTGTTTGAATGTCTCATCACATACGCACTGTTGTTAGAAATAAATACGTCACATTATTTATGCGAATAACATGGACTCGCATTTTTTGCATTAATATCGTGATCGCATTAATTTCAAGATCTACAGTATACAGATTCAAAATGTCTGTACATGGTCACGTCTATATACAGATTTAAAATGTCTGTACAGATTTCTGAGCTACATGTATTTTCCATTATTTACATTTCAAAATATGGTGTTAACCGTAGGGTCTGTCTGTGCCATTAGCAGATTTGAGAACACTGTAACAGTTACGTTAATTTTGTGTCAGATACACAGATATTGACATTAAATACTGCTTTGTGATAATTCATTAGTAAAAATAACATTATGTTGTTAGTTTGCATGAAGAAGCAATCACAGAAAACCATTCTAGTTTACTTAGCAGTTTACATAATTACATGTATGTGTATTTGACATTGTTGTTGTTTTTTGTTAATACATGTACGTGTATGTACACACATGTATGTAAGATGAGATAGATTTATAAAATTTATCATCTATAGTAAAACAAACAGTATATTTCTGTCCTCTAATACATACAGTAGATGTACATATATATGTAAGATCAGATACATTATCAGATATGTTAAAACACATGCATGCATTTCTGTCTTCTCCTTCACAGGAGTGTTATTGCTTACACTCACTTCACAAGATAACCCCCAATAGGCAATATTTATTTTTGTGTTGGGGGATCATTAAACAAATACTCTGTGATTGCCTGATATTCTCCTTAAAGTTGTGAGTGCATTTGAGCAATAAATTGCTCTTCTATTTTTAAATGGAGAGTACTGTATTTGTTTCATAAATCATATTAACATAAGATGCAAACAAACTTGTCCATATCATATTTATAAGTATGCACAATGTTTTAGTTATGCTGCATATACTTTATCCTGGGCACATTTTCCCAAGATTATGTTGGAGTTGATGTCACGTATCCTGTCTTAAGTAAGTATAAATGGCATTGTATAAATTACATGTAGCTATTTTATATTTAATATATTATACTTACTTGTTGAACATGCTAATATTGTCTCTGTGGATAATAAGAATTCATACTGTTTGTGTGTGTAACGTACAGGCATGGTACTTCTCCACAGAATCGTGGAATTCTGTGAAAAGCAAAATAATAATAAACAAAAAAGAAAAACAAGAAAAAATAGTCCTTACTTTTTATCTTCTCTATGTGTAATTGTGTGTGGTGTCAGTGCGTCAGTCTTGCATTCAGGACAGGCTAGCATATGCAGTTGTTATGTAGCAGTTTCACATGAAGCCCAAAACCTAGTCTAGCTAGCAATTTTGTCCTGACTGCAACTAAGACTAAGGAAGAGGAAATGTGTGGAAGCTTCATGTAAAAGCTGTTCTACTTCTCATCATTCAGCAAAAAAAATGTTTGTCAGTACCATGCCTGAACATATCAAATGATTAATTAATATAAACTACATCTATGCATAATATTTAATGCTATGATATTATAAAGTATAAGAAGATGGTTCTGAATGTACAGTATGTACTCAGCAATGTGTTTTTTGTTTAATTTTTTGTATTTTAATGGTTATTTTTCGTTTTGACTAGCATTCAGTGATGATGCATTTAGGATGTTTAATAGTTTCTGCTATATGCATGTACAGCATGAACATACATGCATTACATTTTATTTAATATCATGAATTGTATAACATATCTGATTAAAATTACTGTTTGAGGTACATCTATTTCTCTGAACATTTATTTAAAAAATTAAATAAACATGTATGAGATGTATTTAATTATCTTTTCAAATTTATTAAATTTCAGAAAAAGGGGAAAACGCGTGCAGAAATTCAAAGGGAATACCGAGAGCGGAAGAAACAAAGAGATCATGATTTTCTAGCTCGTGAAAGACAACGTGTGAAAAGTTATAGGACTTCAGCATCTGAACTTTCTGTACAGAAGAAAAGGAGTGTAAGAGAGAGGAATTTATTCTACAATAGTGTTTACAGGGAAAAGAAAAGGAAACAGTTGATTAAGAAATATGCAGTGGTCACAACTGAAATAAAGTTAGAAAGACAAGACACATAAAGCACTTAAGCAAGGCTCGCAAAACAAGAGTTAAAGAAAAGATACATAGAATCATGTAGTAAGTCCAGTTCTGTAGTAAAGATAAACAATGGAAAAACCTACATCAGTGTATGGACTTAATCTACACACATGTTCATCATTAATAATTTATAAAAAATCCTGTTTATCTGATCGACACTTTGCTGGAGTAAGCCAAATACCAAATTATGGCTCTGGGTGTATTTTTTTAGAGAAGATGCTGATGGAAAAATGATTTCAAATACATTGTATGTTTGAAAAGTTCACTGGAGTATCCCGAAAATACAAATTTCAGTTTCATTCTTCTCAAAAATGGAAAAACAGTTCATTCCAACATCCTTCAGCAAGAACATGCACTTATGTAGCGAATATCAGATTATAGCCACGTCAGTGTTCATTACATCTGGAAGTCGCAAAGTCTCCAAAACGTGTCTTCCTCAACCTCACAGATGATACTAAAGCTCTGTCAAACATCATTTATTTGATGACTATGTTGGGTGTGATGAGTCAAGAAGAGTAGATCTGGTTGGAATAAAATGAAGTTCTGCATACTATCAGTGTTCTAAAGGAAACTCCGCTAAATGATCTTATTCTACAAATGGATTTTGCTGAAAATGTCACTTGTGACAGTACATTTGTATGTTGAACTCTACATATTATTTGATAATTAAAATAAATATAATATTGTGGACATTTGTGAGATACTGCCAGTCTTTTAGACTGGAAAAAGTTTGTGCACAATTCCAAAACGACGTTGACCATTTTGATTCAGTACTTTTAATAAGGTTAAGTTTGTACACTACCATCACTGACCTCGAAAATAGCCGATTATTTTAATACAAATTAGTGAAAAACAATTATTGAATTTGACCAATACATTTGAATCAGACTGTCAATGAACATATATGTTATCATTATGATCGATAGATCAGTGCTGTACCTGATGGAATTGGTGACCATAAAGTTTATTTTCACTCTCAAATATGAAGTTATAGCTGATTATTATAATTACACTGCACAATTGTTAGGACTCATTAAAATCATGTAGCATTAAGTGATTAACTATAATATTTTTTAATCATTGTTTTTTTACATGACTATGAACAGTATCCGGCAGCACCTATATGTACGTGATAACTACATATATAATACAGAGAGTTTCCAACATGTTGTTTTGTCTATGGCATGTGATACATGTTGGTCTTCACTCGTGTGAGGTATTTTTGATAGATCTGCAAACAGAAAATCATTGTGGCATTTTAAATGTCGATCACAAAATTTTACATTGATTATTTATTAAAGTGTGTATTACTGGAATACAATTGGGTTACATGTTAAAAAATATTTCTGTTTTTCTTGTTTGATATATGCATACTTGGGTACTGTTGAACACTCATATTGCTTAGTACATGCAACTTAAATACCTTGGCCAGTTTTAAAAGGAAAATTACATTAAAAAATTTTTTAATGTTAGTTTAATACATGTACTTCACTACAGGTTTTAGCTAATGAATGTGCTGAAGAATATTAATGCAAATTACATTGTATTTGAATGATTGTGGGAAATCATCTCTGTATGACAATACAGCTGCATATGTACATGTATGTATGTCTAGCATCTTTCTGAGAAAAAAAGAAAAAGAAACATGTTCGTTTCATGGTATTTTTTACTATATTTTGTTTTATGACATGAGAGCTGAGAAATTCATATAATATAATATTATTCATGGACTACAACATGTTACTGTTTTACTAATCTTTTGGTATCAAGTTCATTTCATTGAACAGGGACCTTGTATAAAACTCTACTCTCACTGGGCACAGTATTATGTTATATTATATTGTTAATCAGAAATATCATTAGGCTATTTATTTATTTAATGACCCTTAGTATCAGAAAAATCCTAGTCAAGTGACATTCAATGTTTACCTACAACTTGGTGTGTATGGATGGGTCTAGAGTTATTAGATCTAGCTACATGAAATAAAATAATAAGTTAATTGCATTGTGTTCAAATACAATGTAAATCTATAATTGCCTTCTTTGCACATACATGTACTTACATGTAGTTAACCTAACTACCATCAGTGCAAGTACATGTATAACAATGGAAAGAAACAAATTTATATCATCTCAATTTCACTGCTCTTGAATGAGATGCAGAAAATATAATCAGTTGCTGCATTTTCTGTTGCAAAGAATATACATGTCATTGATGTAATGCCTTTAAATCCACATTTTGTCCAGTTATCTCTGAAACGCTGTCAGGAAATACTCTTAGACTAACATTTGATGCTTTTTCTTTGAAATGAAAAACTAAATAATAACAAGATAATATCATTTTCTTGAACACTTGACTAATGAATGCTGTTTGGAATGAGTGTCACAAGTGGTGTTGGATATAATTACATTTCATTAAAACTTGCTATTATCATGGTTTCCCTTAGTAAATACAAGTATCTTCATGACTGACAAAACTTCCTCCCTGAACTCTGTCTTAAGAAGATATTCAGTTTTGTTCATGATAATGGTCTAAGACTTGGCATTGAAATTGCTCCAGTTTGAATAATCCCAAATGTGCCTTCAAGTTGGTTATTCTCATGGTCATATTTTGGTACCATCTTTATAAATGAATCTTACTTTTGCAGGTTATGGCAACAACAGTTGGTTTTTCTCTCCATGAACAAAGCTTTGAAGATATAGGCTCTCAACATCATCTGGATGTTGACAAGGACATTTCCTACTTTATATGTACCACATGTGGAAAGCATTTGAAAACTAGAAGTGGTCTTAGGCGGCATTACCTGCTACATATGAATAAATATTCTTTTATTTGTGACATCTGCAGCAGAGGTTTTAATAAAAGAGCTACATATGAAGGACATGTTAATATTCACAAGAAACTAAAACCATATAAGTGCAGCAAGTGCAGCAAAAACTTTGCTCATAAAGATTCACACAGACGTCATGTTCTATCATGTGTAAACAAAAGCGTCTAGGGCCTAAAACTGGAGCTGAAGATTTTGCCACTATGTGATAAATTATACCAATGAATTGATTGTATAAAGGCATGCTACTTCTGCACAGGAACAAACTACAAATCTGGTAACAAATATAGAAAGTGCTCTGCATTTTTACTACCAAATTTCCAGATCCCACCACAGACACTTTTGGTGTGACCACCTTAACTTGCCACAAGTTTTAAATGCTGTTGTTATTAGTAATTTTTATCATGATAAATGTTATGAAACAAGCTGAAGGGAACAACCCAGCAACGCTGAGGAGGTCATTAGTCATGCTGTACATGATGTGATAACTCCAACCATTAGAAATCTAGCTTCTGAAGTCTTCACTATTTTTATGAGGGAAAAAAAGGTTTTCAAAAGATTCACAGAAAAAAATAAACTGACATGTTGCTGTTTATGTTTATTTTATCTTGCCTCTCGAGTTTGTCATCAAAAGTTAATATAACTGGTAACCATACTTGCATTATATTTACATGTGTGTATTTTACATGTAGAACTGTCCAGTAGTTTGGAATATGTTGGGACAAGAAGATACATGCATCTGTATCAGTTTGTTCAGCTTATGTCCATACACATGTGGTCATACATATACATAAACATTTTTTGTAGATTATAGGTAGAAGTGTTTACCTATTTCTGTTTTATCTTGATTACTGATGTAATGTTGTGGTGATTTGTCAGTGGCGTTGGAATGAAATTCATATTGGGGGGGCTGCTAATACTAAGAAGCAACTGACTTTACCAAAAAATACAAGAATAACATTAAAATTTTATATTATTGGGGGGGCTACAGACACCCAGCCCCCTCGACTCCAACACCCCTGTTTGTTTTATTTATATTATATTTCATTGGACATTTAGGATAAATACCATACTAGTAATCATACACAAACATGCATACATATCAGTTTTGTCTTTCAGACCACCAATATATGGACAAATGTACATTATATTATTAAGCACCTTTTGCTAACAGTTAATATCATCAGTATTTTTTTATGTCTTGGGCATATGAGTTTTGATCCCAATAACAGTTTTGTCATTCAAACTGCACCAATATGGACAATACCAATTGTGACTTGATTATTCTCTTGGTTGTATCTTGGTGCCATCCTCATATTTGAATTTATTTTTGCAGGGTATGGCACCAGCAATTGGTTTTTCTCCACTTGAACAAAGCTTTGAAGAGGTTGGTTCTGAACCTAATAAGGATGTTGATGAGGACATTACCAAGTTTACATGTCCCATATGTGGAAAGAAATTTAAGACTAGGAGTGGTTTCAGACGTCATTACATGCAACATATGAACAGATATTCTTTTGTTTGTGATATCTGTAATAAAGGTTTTAATCAAAGATCTACATATGAAGGACATGTTAATGTCCACAACAAGTTTAAACCATTTAAGTGTGGTAAATGTGGCAAAAGCTTTGCATATAGAGGATCACGTAGACGTCATGCTTTGTTATGTATGATCCAAACATCTTAAGTCCAAAACAAATTGAAGCTGGGTCTGGAGATGTGGTACATGTACCAGGACATAAATAAACCACTGAATTCAGTGTACCAAGACACACAGCTTCTGTACTAGCAGATAAACCACTGAATTGAGTTTATCTAAGACAAAACTTCTGTATTAGAACATTAACCACTGAATTCAATGTACCAAGACAAGGCTTCTGTACTAGCAGATAAACCACTGAATTCAATGTACCAAGACACCCCCCTTTAGTACTAGAACATAAACCACTGAATTCAGTGTACCAAGACACACTGCTTCAGTACTAGAACATAAACTACTGAATTCAGTGTACCAAGACACACCCCTTCAGTACTAGAACATAAACCACTGAATACAATGTACCAAGACACACCTTTTCAGTACTAGAACATAAACCACTGAATTCAGTGCACCAAGACACACCCCTTCTGTACTAGAACATAAACCACTGAATTCAGTGCACCAAGACACACTGCTTCTGTACATGCATGTAAATCACTGAATTCAATGTACCAAGACACACAGCTTTAGTACTAGAAGAGAAACCACTGAATTCAATGTACCAAGACACACCCCTTCAGTACTAGAACATAAATCACTGAATTCAATGTACCAAGACACACTGCTTCTGTACTTGCACGTAAATCACTGAATTCAATGGACCAAGAGACACTGCTTCTGTACCTGCACATAAATCACTGAATTCAATGTACCAAGACACACTGCTTCTGTACTTGCACGTAAATCACTGAATTCATTGTACCAAGACACTGCTTCTGTACTTGCACGTAAACCACTGAATTCAATGTACCAAGACACACTGCTTCTGTACTAGAAGAGAAACCACTGAATTCAATGTACCAAGACATACCCCTTCAGTACTAGAACATAAACCACTGAATTCAATGCACCAAGACACACCCCTTCAGTACTAGAACATAAACCACTAAATTCAATGCACCAAGACACTGCTTCTGTACTTGCACATAAATCACTAAATTCAATGCACCAAGACACACTGCTTCTGTACTTTTACATAAATCACTGAATTCAATGGACCAAGACACACTGCTTCTGTACTTGCACGTAAATCACTGAATTCATTGTACCAAGAGACACTGCTTCTGTACTTGCACGTAAATCACTGAATTCAATGCACCAAGACACACTGCTTCTGTACTTGCACGTAAATCACTGAATTCAATATACCAAGACACACTACTTGCACATAAATCACTGAATTCAATGTACCAAGACACACTGCTTCTGTACTTGCACGTAAATCACTGAATTCACTGTACCATGACACACTGCTTCTGTACTTGCATGTAAATCACTGAATTCAATGCACCAAGACACACAACTTGCACATAAATCACTGAATTCAATATACCAAGACACACAGCTTCTGTACTTGCACACTAATCACTGAATTCACTGTACCATGACAAGGCTTCTGTACTAGCACATAAACCAATATGTTTGTTTGTATAATACCTAGAGTGAATAAAGTGCGATATGAAATGTTGATCTCAGTCATAATGGCAAATGCAATTTCTGGGTGAACCTCAGAAACTATTTCTTTGAATCTGATGACTTGCTGAGTGTTTTATTTATAATGAATATTTAATATTTTAAAACCATGATGAAATGCAGGACTCAAAATGAATAACTATGCAGTGATCATCACAAAATGCGACTCCTATTTTATCTATAGCATGTGATTCATGTTACTGGATTGGGATACAACTCTCTAAAAGTTTGGACATGGATTCCTGACTAATGGGCCATTCCACTGTCATGGATGTGACCATCAGAGAGGTTTTATAGAATATACAATTACATGGCAGCTTTAGTTTCATGTGATTAGAAACACTGACACTCAAATTATGAAGTACAGTCATTATTATATTTATCAGAAGCCTCTTATATTCATCTGACAATGTTTTACTCCTGTAACGGGTGTGACAGTTGTCACACCCATTACAGGGGTAAAACTTTGGCTAGTAACTATACTAGTTCTCTTTCAAATATAATGTTGACTGTACTTCATAATTTGGGTGTCAGTGTTTCTAATCACATCTTGAAAGACACTTTGTAAGGTTTTCATTGTATATTCTATAAAACCTCTTTGATGGTCACACCCGTGACATTGGAATTGCCCTAATGTAATACTTAATATTTTGTGGTGAATGACACCACAAAATTGTTCACTGATTGTATTCATTATAAAATGGAGAATATTTACGTCATGTTTTGTTATGTAAATAAAATGCCAGAACTCCTCACTGAAATGTTCTCATTTTAACTTGGGACTTACATGATAAATGTCAGGAGAAGACTTAAGTGAAACAGGAGATTGACTCTTTTTGGTTGTGATGTATATGATGATTCCTATTTAAAGAAATCATCTTTCTGATGACTTTGCTGTATGTTTTAAAACAAGTTGTTGAAATGTTTATAATGGTTTTTGTTATGGTGTACATGTACATATATCACTTTGTTTAATTGACATACATGCATGTTTTGTCATACAGTGTACATCATAAAGGATGTTGAGGATTTTGTTTTGTTTTATCGTTGTTGTTTTGTTTTATATTACTAATAATAAATATTTTAATTTAGAGGAAAGTTCATGGAGTTACTTTTTATGATGTTATTCTTGATTATTTTTTCTATACTCAACCAAAAAATAAAGTATGGATGTTGAAATATTTTTGTTTCATGGGGTGGTCACAATAATAGACCATTGACAGCAAACATGAGCGCAACTTGTTATATTACTGCAGACACACACACACCTAAATGGTGTGGTTATCTAATTCCAGAATTTCTGCTATGAATGTCATCTGGTTTATGAAATAAATGACTATTGATTACTTTTGTTCTTGGTTGAATATACATGTATTTCTAGTATTTGTGCATTGTTATACAAGTTCATAAATGTGAACGAGGGTTAGTTATGTAATCTGTGCCTGACAATATATATATAAAGACCAAAAAAGATAAAAATATGCAAAACCAAATAACTTCTAATCACCAAAGCTAAGCACATTAAATGAAATTTGTCATGGCTTATTTACATAAAATTATGTAAGTTAAATGTATTTTCTTGATGTAATTTGGTATCACATTTTTTTGTCATTATTATCATGTAATCTAAATGATGTTATAAGTTAACAGTATAAAAATTGTATCTTTGCATAAGACAGTCCAAAAATTCATTGACATAATAGAGATAATCTGTATTGATGGATCACTTGAGAAATAAATAATGAATACCAATGTTCACAAAAGGTGAATGTCCAGAAAGTAGAAATACATCTAGTGCTTCATGTCAAGAGTTTACTCTAAACAAAAAGTAAAGTAATGTTTGTTTTATTTAATGACCCCTCTAGAGCACGTTGATTTTTATCTTATCATCGGCTATTGGACTTAAATCATATGGTCATTCTGACATATGTATTTAGAGGAAACCCGCAGGCACCACATAAGCTACTCTTTTCCGATAAGGGTCTTTTATATGCACCGACCCTTACTCTAAACATGAAATTACATGTATATATATATATTTTAAAATTATTTTGTTACGGTCTAACTATTCAGTTTTGTTGTATGTCATAGTCAAGTTTAAAATGTTCTGCTTGTTTGAAGACACTTTCTCTGACTTGTTTAGGTTTGTAATGGAGCACACAATGATATATGCATATGAAGCCAATAACTTTAAAAACACCAAATCAAATTCTTTTTAAAAAATAGTTTTTTTTTTTATCATTATTATTAGTTTTTATGTTTAATATTTGGTCATTTTTTGACATGCTGTCTAAAATGTAAGCCAGTCTGTGATGGGTTTTGAATCATGTCTTCAGCTTGAGAGTCTGATCCATATAAATTCGGTACTACATTTGAAACGTTTTAAAGTCGGAACTTCCACAAGCGTATAAAATGTCCCTTTGAGCTGCAAATTGAAGAATATAGTGGTTTTAGAGGGTATATTCTGTGAAGCACGCGTCATTAACATTTTGAGTTTGATACATGATACCCACTGAATAACCAGGTTACTAGAGTTGTTAAACAAAACCCTTCTTTGAACTGGAAAAATTGTAGGAAAGCCGAGTTCATCCATTATATCAATCGGTGTTGTATGGAGACAGTGTAGATTTCAGTGGTATGTAAAGATTAAGGTATGAATCTGATTTTATACTCTCTGTTGTTTGGAAGATCCGTCATTGTGCTATTATTTATTAATATGTATAGCAGAAAGTAAATTAAACATTTTAGTCAGAACCCTTTGTTTTGTATTTTCATTCATTACCCCTTTGTTTTGTTTTGCAGATGAAGCGTATGTATAGAACATTGGGTCAAATGGACATTGAAACCTATCTAATCATTGTTAGCTTAATGAAAGGGACATTCAATGTGCCAGTTGCCAAGCGAACACAGAAAGAAAGAAATGCTTGTGTTCGATACTTCAGGCACCGACAGCATATGACACTAAATAATGATACCTTATATTTTCATGGTCAACAGCTAATTCCCAAATCAGATATGAGAGGAATCAGTGAGCAAGAATATGCTATTATATGTGATCAAGAGACAGTGGTTTCAGAAAGGAATACTTAAAAAGAAATACCCTTGCTTTCTGGTATACCCGAAAGGCATGTACAACATATTTTAAATGAAGACAATACACCAACAACTTAAAGACAAAAAAACCATACTTAATATACTATTACTAATACTACTGCTGATATTTTAAATGAAATACATTAAATGAGCCTCTATGGTTCAGCGGTAATCGTTGAGCTTTCAAGCTGATGACAAAGGTTCTAAACCCGTTGGAGGCTAGCTCACACTTGACTATGTGCTAAAATAACCAAATGTTTGACATCCAATAGCCGATGATTATTAATCAATGTGCTCTAGTTGTGTACTTTAAACAAATCCACCCCCCAAAAAAATTCTTTTTGACCTACATTAATTTGATTGTTATTATTGTTTCCAAATTATTATTATTATTAAACATTAAAACAAAGCATGAAGGTGAGAATATAGTTATCTCAGCATAATGATCCGCCTCCGTTTGGTACAAGCTAATTCTGTGTGTTTGGTTATGAACACCGAATAAACAGATAAGCCTTCATTTTAGACATGACATATGTTGAAGATCCTATCATTGTCCAAAGATAATCGAGAGTAATACGTCAAACATGAAATAAAATAAATTGAGTTGGATGCTAAAAGAGGAAAGATGAGTATTGGGGAGCGACAGTTAACAGTTAAGAAGAATTTATTGTTGTGTACCAAACAGTTATAAATAGTCGACCAAAAGGATAAGTGTGCACTAACAGTCTGAGAGTCTTATTCTCACATAAGTAATGAAAAATAACAAGTCTTGAAGATCGCAAAGGAGATGTCACGAAAACCATCATAAAATGACTGGTAAACAAACAGAACATTATTCAACAGGAAACAAAATGTGGTTCAAAAATCAAAAAAAGACTTCAGGGGGAAAACTTCAAAGAATTGTTTACAAATGAAAAAATAAGTAGAAAAGCCATGAAAAATATGTTCATTGCAGGAAAGATAAAAAGATGAAACACCGTCATAACAGATGTGAAAAAGTTTTGATTCAGAATATTCGTTCAGTTGTATATTAAATTCTGTTTCATTTTGGAATCATGTGAACCTTTTTCTTTCAACTGACAATGATATCATCACAGATCTGTATTTTATTATGGTTGAAACGTGGCCTGAGTACATGTGTATATATATATATATATATATATATATATATATATATATATATATATATATATATAATAA